>JACEHZ010000525.1:0-145000 GCA_017893485.1 Hemerocallis citrina | reverse complement strand
CTGTACGGTAGTGTATTACTGTCCAGAATTGCATTGTTATGTTTTTGTACATAAAAAATGTTGCTTTCGTATGTAATGAATTGAACTGATATAATAGATAGATAGAACGAATCTATATCATGTATTGCATATTTATTGTACAACTGTTCCACTGATTATATTGACTGTATGTTAACGATTGATCACAACCGTTCCATTGATTATACCAACTGCATGTTAATGATTGATCATAGTAAAAGAATAACAAGTCAGGGTAATAAAGGGTACGACTTAGTAGCGAGAAATATAGAAGACTGTACTCGGAAGGGAGCTCGTAGTTTTCCTACCATTACTAAATAACTGAATGACTGAATAACTGAATAATTGAATCCTGAATACTATTTTCTGTTTACATGTTTTCCCGGGTACATGACGTATAGAATTTACCACTAGAGTCAAAATGTTCACTTGATTGATATGCATCCGAACCTGTGGTATGTGATACAAGATTGCGTGCATTAGATAGGTTAATAAAAGACTGATAAACATAAAATTAATACTGAACATTGACACTGATAACTGATTCCTGATCCATTGATTACCAACTATTGATCTTGTTACTAACTACTATTACCAATCACTGTATTGACTGTTGTTTTATTGAATATTGACTACATTGTTTATTGACTATTGATCCTGCTATCGAATATTGTTTATCAATACTTGATTATCGATTGAATATATACTGAAGTCCTGTTTTTACCGTCTGCATGTTTTCCCCATTTACAAGTTTACAATTGTTGATTGTATCGTTCAAGTTTCTTGTTCATTGTTCCTTGTTTTACCATTGTACCATTGATTATCGACTATTGATCTTGTTATTGACTATCATTTATTAACCTCTGATATCGTTATAATTTCTTGTTTCTTGTTATATTGTACCTTATTGTTTCACTGCTTGCTACTACTTGCCACCTGAAGCTTTCTATAACGGGTACTCCCTTTCCATTTTTGAGTTATTATTTATACAGGTACAAACGATGGGATACTGAAGTAACTTAGAGAACTGTTTACTACATGGTATATTCTCCGACATTTTGACTCGAAGTTCTTGTATTTTAGGTATTGGTTATTGATTCTATTATTGTTCATGTGATTATTAGTATTACCTGTATTATGGAGCTTACTGGTATTGTACAATTTATGGATGATATGATTTGGAATACTTATATCATTCGTTGGGCCTTAGTTGTGTGCCCATATTTTCGTATTTGGGACGTGGGGTGTGAGAATATGTTTGTCACACAAAATACCATTAGCGCTTCCCCACTTAAGGCACCCTAGTTAGATCCTATGTGCCCCATTTCTTTGTATAATCAAGCGTAAGTATTGGAAATTGTCTCTCTTATGTATTTCTTGACCATCAAGCTTCATCATTACTTCCCCATTTGTGTTCCAAATATCGCTAAAATTACACTCCGTATACTCTATTATAGTTATGCTTATTCTAAAGTCTTTGGCTTCCAAAGTTTCTCTCCACAGTTCCATTTTAGCATTGATTACTGCTTTAGTCTTGTCCGCTAAGATGGCGTCATCGTTGAAAGCATACACCAAGGAATCTCATCTTGTACGTGTCAATCCATCCATCACCAAAGCAAACTGGTAGGGGCTTAAAGCCGAATCTTGGTGCAAACCTACGGTAATAGGGAATTCACTACTTTCTCCTGTGGTTATTCTAAATTTGGTCACTGCCTTTCATACATATTCTTAATCACCTCAACATACCGAATAATTACTCTTTTGTCCTACCATACTATGTTTCTAAGGACTTTATTATAAGTTTTTTTCTAGTCTATAAACACTATATGTAGATCTTTCTTATTCTCTTTATATTTTTCCATAAGTCTTCGTAGTACATAAATTACTTCCATTATTGACCTTCTAGACATAAATTTAACTGATTCTCAGGCACTACTCTTTATAGTCTCAGTCTATGTTCGATCACTCTCTTCCAGAGTTTCATCGTATGACTCATTAATTTAATCCTCCGATAGTTTGAGCAACTCTGTATTTCTTTATTTTTTTTATATAAGTACTAAAATTCTCTTTCTTCATTCATCAGGTATCTTCTTGGTCCTCAAAATCTCATTAGACAATCATGTTAGCCGACTCACTCCTACATTCCCAAAATAATTCCAAACTTCAGTGGGTATACCGTTCAAGATATATTTTATGATGTTTAAAATAATGTGAATGGTACGATCGCGAGTTAGATGTTCACATTACTTAGCTCTTAAAAACGTTATCTAGCTCACTATTTCATACTATTATAAATTATTACTCCCATATATATATATATATATATATATATATATATATATGCACAACGGAAGGTGAATATATATATAGAGTCCCCTTCCATTGTGCACTAGGTCTCCGGGTGCACTCGACCCTCCCGCCTTCGTATTGATGATCCGAACTGTTCACAATGATTCTACACATCTAAATCAGTCTAAATGTGTAATATCAAATCATTTAAAATTCATTTGCCCATCCATCATGTTAATCACCCTTAGAAGAGGTGAATAGGGTGATCGTGCGGAATTAAAAATTAAAGAACTAAAGTAAAGTAAATTAAAGTAATGCAAAAGAGACAAGAAAAGCAAACCCAGATGACGCAGCGATATAACGTGGTTCGACCCCCAGGTCTACGTCCACACCACCTACTTGTAGCAATTCTCCGCTACAAGCATTTCCCTATACTAAAAAATCCTTAGTACAGTGATTCTCGGATTCAGGTCGAGAGACCTATTTCACCCATAGGACTTCCAATCCAAGTCCCATCAATCTCACCGAAGTGGAAAAGAAAAGAAAATAAACTCATGATCGTTTGAAATCTTGACTAAAGAATACAACCAATTCAATGCTCACACTCGGATTGATTATCAAGAGATTAGTTCAAAGTAATTTTCTCAGAAGGAATAGGTGAAGAAGACACAGTGGATTCATTTGATTAAATAGAAGAGGAAGTATATCGATCAAAAGAAGAAACGATACATTCCAAAAAAGATATACAGCCAAGTTGCGGTCGACCGGTCAAAGTGTGCGGTCGACCGTTCAACTCTCTAGCGTAGCTAGAGAGATGAAAGGTTGACCGCTGTCTTCGCTAATAGAAGTTGCGGTCGACTGCGACGGTCGACCGACATTAGGTACGGTCGACCAGACCGTGGCTCTATAGATCGAATCCACTTTGTTTTCTTACCATAAACTCATCTCTTTTTAATCAATCAATTACAATAAATATCTTACGAAAACATTGCTAAAAATTCAGACTTGATAGATCGCTTGGAGGCCAATTAATTGAGAGTTCTTTCCTCTTTTGCTTGTAGATGCAATCTCCCTTTATTACTTTCTTTATTTGTATATTTGTAAATCTCTCTTGGGTCTCTTTTTGATATTAATTAATCCTGAAAATCTAATACACTAAATTCAAACTTATTAGTACAAGTGAGCACACACCAAACCAAGAGTCAACAATCTCCCCCTTTTGGTGTGAACAAAACATGCACGAATGTTTTAAGATTAAAACAAAGTATGCAGATACTCTCCCTAAATTTAGTACATCCTGAAAAACAGATTTTCATATAGATAAAATTTTCATGAAATGATTTGAAATTTGAAAATCGTTTGAAAACATTCGAAAAAATATTCTCCCCCTTTTTGGAATACACCAAGAGGAGATAGACAGAGTAAAATAATCCTTGGAAAGTTCGTAAAATCAGTCATCAATTTAAAACAAAGAGGATGAACATTCTAAGATATTACAATGAATACAAAAAAAATCATGGAAGAGAATCTTCTTACATGATATTGTTGATAATGAGACTTTTTGATATACAGTGAGAACTCTACATAATATCATAGATTTGAGATTCTCCCCAATACATATGAAAGCAACAAGAAAATCAAGAAATTAAGAGAGGAAGCATTGATTTTATAAAAAGTTGAAGAACAAGACCAGAGAGAGAGCCGGTCGACCTGACGATCGACCGCAAAACATGATTTTGCAAAACAATGTCCAGAGAGCATACCGGTTGACCGCACGGTCGACCGTCACATGTGATTTTTCGAAAAGAATTTCCAGAGAAACCGGTCGATCGCACGGTCGACCATCACATGTGATTTTGAAAAGAATTCCCAGAGAGCAGACCGGTCGACTGCAAACCCACCAAAGGCCACAGAGGGTGAACCGGTCGACCATACGATCGACCGACCAATAAACAGAAATTTTATGCTAAAAAATCAATGACATTTAATACTCTTTTCAAGAAATAAAAACGTTTTTCGTCTAAAGGTTTTGTGAAAATATCTGCAAGTTGTGAATCAGTAGAAATATACTCATGTAAAATATCTCCCTTTTGAAAGTGATCTTTAATGAAATGATACCTAACATCAATGTGTTTTGTGCAATTGTGTTGGTCAGAATTTTTAGTCATGTGTACGGTGCTAGTGTTGTCACATTTTATGGGAATGTGGTCAAAGAATACCTTATAATCTTCGAGAATGTGTTCCATCCACAATACCTGCACACAACAGGATCCTGTCGCAATGTAAGAGTAACAGAATTTTGCTTCTTGGATGCCCACGAAACAAGGCAATCGCCCAAAAAGTGACATGTACCACAAGTGCTTAAGCTTCCAGCATAATCTGCATAGGAATATCCTACAAGAGAGAAATTTCTATTTTTCGGGTACCAAAGACCAGTATTTGGTGTGTCCTTAAGATATCAAATGATACGCTTAACGGCAACCAAATGTGATTCTTTGAGACATGACAGAAAACATGCACATAAACAGACATTAAACATAATATCAGGACGCGACGTAGTAATGTAAAGCAAACTACTAATCATACCTCTGTAAGTAGAAATATCGATGTTATTACCAGATTCGTCTTTAGATAGCTTAGTGGTAATGGACATTGGAGTTTTGTAGGCATTTGCATTCTCAAGTCCGAATTTCTTGACAAGTTCTTTGGCGTACTTGGATTGATTTATGAATATTCCATCTTTTCTTTGTTGTATTTGAAGTCCAAGGAAATAGGTTAGTTCGCCCATCATGCTCATTTCGAACTCATCCTGCATTTGCTTTGAAAACTCCTTGTAAAGATTTTTATTAGTAGACCCGAATATGATATCATCAACATAAATTTGCACAATCAAAATGTCTTTAAAAACATGTTTTATAAAAAGTGTGGTGTCTATTTTTTCTTTAGAAAACCCTATGTGAAGAAGGAACGAACTCAGTCGTTCATACCAAGCACGAGGGGCTTGCTTCAAACCATAAAGAGCTTTATCAAGCCGAAAAATATGGTTTAGGGGTGTGAGATCAGTGAATCCCTGTGGTTGTGCTACATAAACTTCTTCAGAAATAAAACCATTTAAAAAAGCACTTTTTGACATCCATTTGAAATAAAGTGAAATCCATGTATGCAGCAAAAGCAAGCAAAATACGAATAGCTTCTAACCTAGAAACTGGAGTAAAAGTCTCATCAAAATCGACACCCTCTTATTGATTATAACCTTGAGCAACAAGACGGGCTTTATTCCTAGTTATTGAACCGGATTCATCTAACTTGTTCCTAAACACCCACATAGTACCAAGGATGGTCCTATTTTGAGGTCGAGAAACAAGTCTCCATACTTGATTCCGTTCAAACTGATTAAGTTCTTCTTGCATGGCAATGATCCATTCATTGTCTTGCAGGGCCTCCTTAATGTTCTTAGGTTCAAGCATGGAAATGAAAGCGATAAAACACATAAAATTATTAGCTTGAGTGCGAGTAGTTACCCCTTTGGTCATATCACTTCATATAAGAGATAGAGGATGACTAGCCATGATTTTCTATGCTGGACGTTTCTCACTTGTGGAGTCTTGATGTTGTATATTTTCATCTCCCATGGCATCAATTTGTTCTATAGATATCTCATCTAATTGATTTTGAGGTTCATCTTTGTCTTGAAGCACCATTTGATTTTGATCAATTGCTTGTGGTTCCTCTTCAACATACACCTGTTTCTTTTTAACACAAACCCCATGCCTCATCATCATCAACAACATGTAATATTTCTTTCGAGTAGGGGTTAGGTTCATCAAATATAACATCAATAGATTCTTGAATAGTGCATCTTCTTTTGTTAAAAACATGATATGCTTTCCTATTAAGAGAATATCCTAGTAAAACACCTTCATCACTTTTACGATCAAACTTTCCTAAATTGTCAAGAGTGTTTAAAATAAACTTTGCATCCGAAGACATGAAAATAGCTTAAGTTGGGAGTTTTGCCATAATATAGTTCAAATAGAGTTTTCTCAAGATTTTTTCTAATAATAACTTGGTTAATGGTATAGCAAGCTTTATTGACAGCCTCTGCCCAAAAAGACTTAGGCAAATCATTTTCATTAAGCATTGTACGAGCCATTTCTTGGAGAAATCGATTCTTCCTTTCAACAATCCTATTTTGTTGGGGAGTGCGAGGACATGCGAACTCATGTTTTATCCCCTTTTTGTCACAAAATTATGTGAAAAGTTCATTTTGAAATTCCCCACCATGATCACTACGAATAGTAACAATGGTGAGGCTTTTCTCATTTTCCACTCTTCGACAACATTTTTGAAATACATGTACTGTCTCATCTTTTTGTGGCAAGAAGGCAACCCAAGGCAACCCAAGTAAATCTACTATAGTCATCAACAATAACAAATGCATATCGTGCACCACAATTGCTACGTGTTCGTGATGGACCAAAAAGATCCATGTGCAAAAGTTCAAGAGGTCTAGAGGTTGATACCATTTTTTTTGGTTTGTGAAAACTTTTTGTTTGCTTACCAAATTGGCATGACTCACATGGTTTGTCGTTTTCGAACTTAATTTTAGGAATTCCTCTTACAAGCTCCTTGCTTACAAGTTTGTTGAGGCTGTCCATGTGTGTGTGACCAAGCCTACGGTGCCATAGCCATCCATCCTCGTTCCGTGGAACAAAGCATCTCATACTTTTCTGTGTTAATCTATTTGAGTTTATGACATATACATTATTACATCTGTTAGCAAGAAGTAAACAATTTTTATTGTTATCTAATACAGTACATGTGTTTTTATCAAAAATAACAATATACCCTTTAACACATAGTTGACCAATACTAATCAAATTGTGCTTTAGACCTCTTACCAATAGGACATCCTCAATAGAGCATGAGGAACCAAAATTGATTTTACCTTTACCAATGGTTTGACCCGTGCTATTGTCTCCAAAGATGATGTCCTTTCCCTTTTTCCTTGATAGTGATGAAAAGTATCTACTGTCACCAGTCATGTGATTTGAGCATCCACTATCAAGGTACCACCGATCTTTAGTTTTGATGCGTTGGGGTACCTACACCAAGATTAGTAGGTATAACTTTGCGTGTCTAAGTTTGTTTTGAACCTGCATTTGTATCCTTTCTCACCCACACAAGGTTAGTATTCCTTTTTATATGTCCTAGTCTACAACAAAAATGACATGTGATTCGACTATGTCTTGGATCATGCGCACTTGCATAATTTATATTTGGTTTATGATTGTGTTGATTTTTATGCACGTGCTTATGACAAAATGATTTTTGGTGCTGCATTGGCTCTTCGTAACCAAGCCCTCTATTATCATGATATGATCTTGAATTTTTTGTAATAAAGTAATTGGGCCCTTCATGCTTTTCAATAATTTTTTCGAGCTCAATTACCTTTTTACAAAGCCTCTTTCTAGTTATTTCATCATCTTTTGTATTCCAACGAAGAGTATCTAATGTGGCATCAAGAATCCTATTTTGTTTAAGGGCTTCGTTACATCCTTCCACTACTTCATCAAAATTTCTTTTACATTCATCTAAGTCTTTTGTGAGCTTGGCAATATAGACTGACTTCTCCTGAATCTCTCTTAAGTAATCATCATGTTTGCTAGAGATTCACAAATTTGTTGTTTCAAGGTCTCATTTTCATCTAGCAAAACATCATAATCTTTTTGACATGACTCAAGTTTCTTTAAAATTGTGGCATTCTTATTTTTCAGTTTATGATTCTTTGTTATGCAACCGTCATGTATTTTATTAGAGTTCTGTTTATATTGCCTAAGTTCACGACTTAGTTTCTTTGCATAGTCTTTGAATCCATTACACATATCAACAAGTTCATCATAAGTTGGTTCTTCGATTACCTCATCTTGGGAAGGTGATTGCACCTCACTGCTCCCAAGAGCCATGAAGCCTACGTTGTCGGAACCGTGTTCTTCCTCGCTTGAGTTCGAGTTTAGCCAAGTTGCTTTTAGCTCCTTTCTCTGACTTGGATTTGAGTGATAATAATCCCTGTTTCTGTCTTGTTGGATAGGACAGTTTGCTCAGATGTGTCCAGACTTTTTGCATTTGTAGCACACATCTTCCTTCTCCTTCTCCCTTTCTTCTTGGTACATACCAAATTTTTTGTTTTTAAGGTACTTACGAAATTGTCTTGTCAAGAGAGCAATGTCCTCATCTGACTCCTCATGTTCTGAATCAGCTTTTGACGATCGGGCCTTCTCTGCTTTAAGTGCAATAGTTCTCTCCTCAGTTTTTGGTTCGATCCCGATATTTTGCCTTATCGCTTTGTCTCCACCATTTCCATCTCGTACGTTTTTATCTTTCCTTGAAATGTATAGTAGTTAAATTCCTTCTCTTCAAGTGTTTCTCTTATTGCCGCGGCCTTAACATCCCACTCTGGCGTGAGACAGCTTATGAGCTTTCCGACCTTTTGGTCATCATCAAGCCCCTTACCCAAGCTTTCAAGTTCATGAGCAATGATGTCGAATCGGGCGAGCATTTGATCCACGTTCTCCCCTGGCAACATGCGAAACACATCAAAATTATAAAAGCACAAATTCACTTTAGCGTTTACCTCGGAAGCGGTTCCTTCATGCCGCTTCAGCATGTTGTTCCAGATCTCATAGGCTGTTTTGCAGTTGCACCCACATCGCATTAGCTCTTCATTGTTCAACCCTGCATAAAGTGTCATCATTGCTTTGGAATTTGCTGTCTTGAGGGCCAACACCGCCTTTGTGAACTCCGTCTTTCCATCACTGACTGGGATTTCGGTTTTGTTGATGCATACGTTCCACACTTCTTCTCCGAGCATCTGTAAAAGATGACGAACTTTCTAGACGTCATAGCATTTTCCATCAAAAAATGGTGATCGTGTAAGACTTGTCCTATTGGAGACGAAGGGCTCTGATGAGTACAAGTTTTGGGGAGGAGGGATTTCGGCCATTGGACCTTTCGCTTAAGCTTTTAAGCTTTTTATAAGTACCTCGCTCTGATACCACTGTTAATCACCCTTAGGGGAGGTGAATAGGGTGATCATGCGGAATTAAAAATTAAAGAACTAAAGTAAAGTAAATTAAAGTAATGCAAGAGAGACAAGAAAAGCCTCAGATGACGCAGCGATATAACGTGGTTCGACCCCCAGGTCTATGTCCACACCACCTACTTGTAGCAATTCTCCGTAATAAGTATTCCACTATACTCAAAAACCCTTAGTACGGTGATTCTCGGATTCAGGCCGAGAGACCTATTACACCCATGGGACTTCTAATCCAAGCCCCGTCAATCTCACCGAAGTGGAAAAGAAAAGAAAATAAAACTCAAGATCGTTTGAGATCTTGACTAAAGAATACAACCAATTCAATGCTCACACTCGGATTGATTATCAAGAGATTAGTTCAAAGTAATTTTCTCAGAAGGAATAGGTGAAGAAGACACAGTGGATTCGTTCGATTAAATAGAAGATGAAGTATATCGATCAAAAGAAGAAACGATACATTCCAAAAAAGATATACAGCCAAGTTGCGGTCGACCGGTCAAAGTGTGCGGTCGACCGTTCAGCTCTCTGGCGTAGCTAGAGAGATGAAAGGTCGACCGCTGTCTTCGCCAATAGAAGTTGCGGTCGACTGCGACGGTCGACCGACATTAGGTACGGTCGACCAGACCGTGGCTGTATAGATCGAATCCACTTTGTTTTCTTACCATAAACTCTCTTTAATCAATCAATTACAATAAATATCTCACAAAAATATTGTGAAAAATCTAGACTTGATAGATTGCTTGGAGGCCAATTAATTGAGAGCTCTTTCCTCATTTGCTTGTAGATGCAATCTCCCTTTATTACTTTTCTTGTTTATATATTTGTAAATCTCTCTCGGATCTCTTTTTGATATTAATTAATCCTAAAAATCTGATACACTAAATTCAAACTTATTAGTATAAGTGAGCACGTTTTGTGCACACCAAACCAAGAGTCAACACATCATATGACTACAAAAAATAACGATTTTTAGCCATATAATTTTTGTAACACTTCAATGGATGGACAAATGAATTTCAAATGATTTTTACATATTTAGACTAATTCAGATTGTAGATCAGTGTGAACAGTCTGGATCGTCAATACGAAGGAGGGAAGGCCGAGTGCACACAAAGGCCTAGTGCACAACAGAAAGGGACTATATATATATATATATATATATAGTCCCCTTCAGTTGTGCACTCGCCCTTCGGACCTTCGTATCGACGATCCGAACCGTTCACATTGATCTACACGTCTAATTAGTATAAACATGTAAAATCAGGGCATTTGAAATTCATTTGCCCATTCATTATGTCATTATAAAAAAAAGATATTCAACCATACAATTTTGTAACACTTCAATGGATGGGAAAATGAATTTTAAATGACTTGATTTACATATTAAACTAATTTAAACGTGTAGATCAATATGAATGGTTCGAATCGTCGATACAAAGGCTCGAATGGTGAGTGCACACGGTGGCTAGTTCACAATGGAAGATTCATATATATATATATATATATATATATATATATATCCCTCACACCTCCAACCTCCAACCTCGCACCCGACTTTCTCTTCCGCCCCCTTCACCGCTGCTCTCTTCCACCTTTTTCTTCCGAAACTCTAGCTCATGTTGAAAGCTTTGCTCCCGACGAACTACTCCCCTCTCGAATCCGAGGAACCCCAGCAAAGCTTCGAACTTGAGTAGCATGTTTTCAGTTTCATGTTGAGTTTCTGTTTCAAACTCAGTTTCTGTTTTCGGCAATTTAGTCCCTTGGTTTTTATGCCTAGAAGAGGTGGGGGTGCAAAAAAAAACAGTTGGAACTAGTAGGCATGGCATATTAACTGCAGCCCTAGTGACTCTCAAATTTCTGTATTTGATACACTTATACTTAAATCATTTGAATGTTTTGCAGCACTTGTTGTTCTGAGCCTACAATTGTGAGTCTACTGAGATGTGTTTTGAGCCACATTCAGTTTTTGATTTCTGGCTTTAACTGAGATGTGTTCTAAGCCTACAATTTCTTACTGTTAAATATATACAAGTAAAATTTGGTACCTTGATTCAAATGTGATAAATGTCCAAGTTTTTTTTCTGGTCCCTTGATTCAAATGTGATTTTTTGTCCAGGTTTTTTGTGGTCTCTTGATTCAAATGTGATTTTTGTTTGTAGCACTCAAATGTAAGTTGCAAATGTTTTTGGTCCCTTACTTTTGTTCAGACCTACAATCTGCATATGACTGAGATTTGTTCTGAGCCGCCTTCAGGTTCTGATCCTGATTTGATGAATGATGACAAGTGAGAAATGATGTTCACCTTATGGATTTTGATTTAAAATCCTTTAATTTTACTCACAGATACAATTTTCACTGGCGTATTTATGTTCTGTTAACTGAACAATCGAAGGAGAATGAAGAATGTGGCAATTCCTTTACTTCTTACCAATTAGTCTTGGTGCCTGATCTACTTATTAGAATGTGGAAATTCCTTTTCATTTCTGTATTTTTGTTTTTAATTTTTGGGTGCATTTGGGACTCGGGTACCTTGGATTGAATGTCATGAACATCTTGTGTAAAATTAAGGCTTGTAAGCAAATCTAAATTATAGTTTGCAATTCCTTATGTTCTGGGTTTAATTTTTTTCCCCTGTTACCAAAACTGTGTTGAATTCATGCCAGCTTCATGTATAAGATTGGTTGAAGCGTAAGTGTTTACTATTTCCTTTCTGACAATTGATTCAAGATTTTTTGTACCTGCTAATTTGATGTTAGTTCTCTTAAATGTTGAAAGAGATCGAATTGCTACTTTTTGTCAAATGTTTGTTCTTTTTGTTGGTGTTTCTCCACTAGAAAAATAAGCATGAATCGCTGTGGTTTGTAGTTAGTTGATTGTAATTTGTTGCATGAGAAATTTATGCTGCATGGTTCCTGATACAAGAAAAATAAGCAACTTATTGATACTTGACAGCAATCATTATGCTGGAACAACCAGAGGGAAAAAAGTTTCTGAATTTGTGCCTGAGTTCATGAATATTTTGAATTGTTGCCTTCTTTTCCTTTCCACCTGAAATAAGAACTCTCTCATTACTCGAGTGCACTGTATTGGTCTGGATTTTTTCTTGATCTGGACTATATCTAAATCTTAGTTTTGCATGTTGTACGACTTCTTGGCCAATGAAACTTGATGCCTTTCACAATCTTCCGGTTTTGTTTATTGCATTGCACTATAAGTCTGTGCATGAAACATGTTCGAAAATTTGTGAAGTCCATTAGTAGGAAAGAAAGAAGATAGTTTTCTGCTCAAGTGCACTATAAATTTGTCAAGTCTATTACTCAAGTGCACTATAAGTTTTATGCTCGCTCTTATAAGATAGGTTAATTAGGAACCCAAATTTTTGGTAAACAGGAAAGCAAAATAGTTACAACTGGGGTCTAAGGAAAATAGTAATACATTTCAGGTTTATGCATCCTGAATTACATCAAACACAAACTAGATATCACTTTTGTATATAATCTTCAAGAAACACAAACAAAATCTCCTGCTTGTCAAGCTCTTAGCTTTGACAAATTGAAGACACTTCAATATCAGCCAATCTTCTACAATACATGCTACATTTGACAAGTGAATTACATGAAGAGCAATAACCATCAAACTCTGTAGACACAAAGGTCAATAATCAAATGCAACTGTTATACAGGCAGCTAATATAGCAAAGGCAACTCAGCAAGGGACTTACGTAAGAAAATATTACAACCATAATTAGAAAAGCCTACAGAACATCTTGAATTACATTCATTATATTTACAAAACCAAGGGGCCAGATTGTCCGCCGGACTGAGTCTGGGATTTGGAATCATCAGCTCGAATTGCCATGGAATGTAGTAGCACAACCGAATATGAGGGAGGTCGGTCTTCACAAGCGTGTTCCCTATCCTATCAACCTCAATTTTCTGTCAGTTGGGCGAAGATGGTTGTATCCCGAACTTGATCAGATCCAGGAGGTCATCCGGGTACATCCTTATGGATACGAGATCCTGGTAATATGGGGTCTAAAAACCACCTTATGGCAGGTACGTGATAAACTCGGCTTTTGGGATCGGCGGACAAGGGATTCGAGGAGGTGAGGGGAGCCAAATGATCTGGATGATTTTCTCATTATGAGAGACCCGCCTCGCCACACTCTTCTGTTACAAAATTCTTTATAAACTTTCTTTCACAATAACTCAAATGATTGAGAGGTACAGAAAACAGAGATAAAATAGGAGAGAAAGAAAAACAGAAAGGAAAAATAAAATAAATAGATAACAACTTACAAATAACCAATTTCATATTACAAGTTAGAGTAGTCGAGGCCTGTGTATCACACAGTGTCCTTAAAACAGATTTCGCCTCTTCCGATTGCTGAATTGTGCAAAGGCGTCTATCTCCCAGGATGCAACGACCAGAGTGTTCACGCAGGTACCACGTAACACTCTCCAACCGAGCAACAGCGGCTGAATCCTATTACCGACTTACCAAATAGCAGGAGTGAAGAACAGAATGGAACTTAGAGGAGGAAGGAAGAAGATTACTCGTGCAGGGAAGAAATGAGAGGGGATGCCTCTATTTATAGGGCCAGGGTTAGTTTCTGCCTGTAGCAAAAAATGGCTCTGCACGGAGTGGGGTCATGTCGGTCCGGCATTCTTGTCCGCAGGTCGTGCGGGCGCACATAAGTCGCATGTAATCCGGTCCGAGATTTGCACCCCCCTTGCGCGCGCGAGAGAGAGCCTCTCTTCTAGCTATCTTACAATGCTTAGAATGAGGTTACTATATATCCTCTTCTATTTTCTTTGATTTTTCCGATGTGGGTCTTTGTCCCCTCAACCCTTTTTCAAGAATGAAAACGTCTAACTTTGAGAGACAATTTCTCATTCAAAAATAAATATATGATTTTGATCTACTCACGAAGGAGAACACAAATCAATTAAGATCTCTCAATAATTCATTGAGGATCTTACTTAAAAAGTTGCTCAAAAATTGGTTCGTAAATGGTGTATAAAATACCCATTTTCTAACATTCCTCATATGAATGAAAATTGACGATCACAGACACGACAGACTGACACGAAAGACTTGGTGATAGAATTCAACGGTTGATTCCTTCATAGGATAGGTAGGTGTTACCCTTTGAACCTTCCCTTATGAAAATATGTTTACTTTACTAACTAAACAGTAGACCCGATGTCCTTGAACTGTTCTGTCATTTGTGTAAACGATGACATATCTCACACAGAAATCTTCCTAACACATTTTCAGTTCTCACTGTTATGTTCGTTTTAGCCATGAACATATGCCTGGTCTGCAAGAGTTTAATAAGAATATTGCCCTATATTATTTCCTTGGAAGCAGCCCTTCTTCCCTCTTACATAGGTGATTTCTTACTTAAGAGTAACCCGCATTGCTCTGCTTAGATATCCGAAGCATAAGAATCATTAAAAGCCTAGCTTAATCTGTTACCTTATGGGCATCACTATTTCATCATGGAAATGGACATGGAAAAATCCCCACAGTGATCCAACTTGGTTTTTACAATTTAGTTGTCTCTTTGAACCTAGATCTTGGGATCTCCAGTCAGCTAGGTTGGGTGTCTATTGTATCGACTTATTCTTTCATAGGCTTTAGTCCCATTCCCCTCGATGATTTATCAACTAACTCTCTATTTAACCCTTTGGTCAGGGGATCCGCAATGTTATCCTTTGACTTTACATAGTCCACAAAGATAACCCCGGTAGAGAGTAGTTGTCTAATGGTATTATGTCTTCGACGAATATGTCTAGATTTACCATTATACATCTTGCTCTGTGCTCTATAAATTGCAGATTGACTATCTAAATGTATACAGATTGGAGGCACAGGCTTCGTCCATCTTGGAATATTCTCGAGGAAGTGGCATAACCATTCAGCCTCTTCTCCACATTTATCCAGTGCGATAAATTCAGATTCCATTATAGATTTAGCGATCACTGTTTGTTTCGAGCATTTCCAAGAAACTGCTGCACCACCTAGTGTAAACACATAGCCACAAGTGGATTTTGAATTTTCACTAGATATCCAGTTCGCATCACTGTATTCTTCAAGTACAGCGAGGTATCTCGTATAGTGCAGCCCATAGTTACGAGTAAAAGCAAGTACTTCAGTACTCTTGTAATTGCTTGCCAATGCTCACTTCCAGGATTACTCGTATATCTACTTAGTTTACTCACTGCATAGGCTATGTCCGGTCTTGTACAACTCATTAAGTACATCAGACTGCCTATGATTCTAGAGTATTCTACTTGAGAAATACTCTCACCTTTATTCTTGGATAAATGTAAAGTTAGATCTATTGGAGTTCTGGCAATTCCAGAATTATCTGTATCAAATTTTCCAAGAATATTGTCAACATAATGTAACTGGCTTAAAATAAGCTCGTCTGATGTTCTTGTGATTTTATTTCCCAATATAACATCAGCTAGTCCCATGTCTTTCATGTCAAACCTCGAGTTCAACATGTTTTTAACAGATTTAATTATCTGATCATTGCTTCCAATAATAAGCTTGTCATCTACATACAAATATATAATGACATATCCATCTTCTGTGTCTTTGACATATACACATTTGTCACTTTCATTGATCTTGAAGCCATTTGTCATCATGACATTGTCAAATTTCTCATGCCACTGCTTTGGAGCTTGTTTCAAGCCATATAATGACTTCACCAGTTTACACACTTTCTTTTCATGTCCTGAAGCTGAAAAGCCCTCAGGTTGTTCCATTTAGATTTCTTTATCTAAATCTCCATTAAGAAAAGCTATTTTTATATCTATTTGATGTACTTTAAGATTGCGCAGAGCTGCTACTACAAGTACCATCCTAATGGAATTTATTCTCGTCACAGGAGAATATGTATCAAAGTAATCAAGACCTTCCTTTTGTTTATAGCCTTTAATTACAAGTCTTGCCTTGTATTTTTCAATTGATCCATCAGGTTTCATTTTTCTCTTGAAGATCCACTTGGAACCTAAAGGTTTACTACCTGGTGGAACATCCATTGGTTCCCAAGTATGATTTTGCAAGATAGAATCAATTTCACTCTTGATGGCTTCTTTCCATAGTTGGCCATCACTAAAGATCACCGCTTCCTTGAAGGTTTGGGGTTCACCTTCAAGCATAAAAGTCAAGAAATCCGGACCAAAAGATTTTTCCGTTCTTGTTCTTTTACTGCGTAGAGGTTCCTCCTCAACTTCTTAATCTTGGTCTTCACTATCTTCACTAATAGTCTTATGTGTTCGTTTGGAGGAACTTGGTTCCTCCTTTGACTTACATGGAAATATATTTTCAAAGAACAATGCATTTAGAGACTCTATTATCATGTTCTTTGATATATCAGTGATATCAGATTTGTGCACCAAGAACCGATAGGCACTACTGTTAAGTGCATAGACAACGAAAATGCAATCAACCGTTTTTGGTCCTATTTTCACTTTCTTAGGTGGAGGTACTGCCACCTTGGCAAGACATCCCCACATTCGCAAGTAATTGTAGGATGGCTTTCTTCCTTTTCATAATTCATATGAAGTTTTATCTTCTTTCTTTTTGGGCACCTTATTCATAAGGTAGTTAGCTGAAAGAATAGTTTCTCCCCATAAGTTTAGTAGCAAACCAGAACTTATTAACATTGAATTCATCATTTCTTTCAATGTAAGATTCTTTCTCTCAGCAACACTGTTGGACTGAGGAGAATAAGGAGCTGTCGTTTCATGTATAATCCCATGCTTAACACACGTGTCAGCAAATGGCGATTCATACTCTCCACCTCAGTCGCTTCTTAGCGCCTTAATTTTCTTATTGAGTTGGTTCTCAACTTCATTCTTATAGAGAACAAATTTCTCTATAGCTTCATCCTTGCTTTTAAGCAAATATATATAGCAGTATTTCGTGCTATCATCAATGAACGTAATAAAATATTTATTACCACCTCTTGTTTGTATCATTTTCACATCACAAATATCAGTGTGAATTAGATCAAGAGGTTCAGTGTTTCTTTCAACACTTTTAAACGATGATCTTGTTAGTTTTGCCTCAACACAAGTTTCACACTTGTGCTTGGAATCAATTTGGAATGTTGGTATGTGATATTGTATAAATGACGTGGCCCCTTCTGGGCCACAGGATCCTCTCAAGATTCACACTTCTGTGATCATCAGGTCAACCAGGGGTCAAACGGGCCTCTACCGCTTCGGGCCCATTTGCAAATAGGTCCAACCTAGCCCAGCAGGATCCCAGACTCGTTGCCCCAGTCTATAAATACCAGGCCCTCTCCCACCTTCACAGGTAATCAATCTTTCCCCTCTAAAAATCCTAGCTACTGTTACTCTTTAGTGACTAACTAGACCATCAAAGGGTCTGCCACCGGGATCAACCCCGGTGTTCCTAGGCCAAGTGCAGGTACAAGAGACTGAGCCGAGCCGAGCATCCAACCTCAACCTTACTCATGCCTGCTCCCGAGCTGCTACCTAAGTTGAGGGTCGGGCGTATAGCCAGTACCGCGACTTCCACTTTATAAATTGAGAGAACTCACACCTGTTGCAGCCACCCCCAAAAAACAAACCACATCAGGTTGGCGCCGTCTGTGGAAAACCTCGGTACGGACCTCAGTCTGATCCCAGCCATTAACGGCATCTCTTCAATCCGAGCTCATATGTCACCCAAGCCCAGAAGAGCTGTCATCTCTGCACGTCATCCGGACGCTCCTCTTCAAGACGTCCCCGCCAACACTCATGGATCCAACCATCCGAAGGTCAACCTCGGACCCGGGTCGGGCGCTTCTTGCTCGTTCACGACCGACCTGCGTCGGGTCATTCTAGGGACTTCATGAGTTCCAAGACTTCCGGAATGAAATCCTGGAGGCCATCCTAGGGACCCCTGTTAACGAGACACTCCACCGCTCTCACTCGTGGTCGGATGCCGGAGCCAGTGCATCTCGCGGCCTAACTGGCCCACTAGAATATGACGAGGACGTCCTGCGATGCCGACAAGAAATGGAGAACCCCTTCGACCACTTCGGCAAGGGCGGCCCGAGGTCAGCTCAGGGTCATACGCCGACCCGACCTCCTTTCTCCGCTGCAATCCTACAAGTAGAAATTGTAGAACCCCGTATTTTCAAATATTATTTTTATATTTGAAAATGAATTTAAATTTATTTTTGGAGATTTAATGAATATTATCATAAAATTTATCTTTGTACACGTGCAAAACACGTGCAAATGCTTTTATGAGAAGTTTGAAAATTTAGTTTTCTTTATGAAAAATCTTTATTTAATATTTGAGATTTAATTAGTATTTTTCCAGATTTTCCTGAGATTTATTGGAGCTATTTGCAATTTTTGAGAAAAGAAGGACCTTTTTGCAAATTTGACATTTTTAAGGGGTAAAGTGCAAAATGTGATTTCTGGACTTTTTGAACAGTACTAATTGAGATTTAGAATGTATATTTTCTTATCAATTCAAATTTAAATGAGTTTTGATGGAATTTTCAAAGAATGATCTATATATGCAAATTGTATTTTGGAAAGGACTATTTTGCAAAAGTGTGGGTAAAACCCTAATTACCCATCAAGCATATTTAAGGGATTTTTCTCCCAGCCGTCATTGCTGATAAAATATTGTATTTTGGAGATTTATTTTTGGTGGAGCAAGGAGCTTTTTGGATCTAGCAAAAGGGGAGATTTTTGTGGACTATTCTCAAAATCTAAGGTGAGAGAGATGAAAATTTGTTTTCTTTTGTTGTTGATTTATGTGAGATATATGTAAATTGTTTTGTTGTTTAATGTATGTTTTGTTGTTTGATTTGATGTGTGCATGGAAGAAATTTGTCTTGTGGTTGATCAATGTGTGCTAGTATCATTGATAAATGAATTTGATGTTGGGAACAATTTAGATCTCGTAATGTGGTATGAATCATGTGAAATTGGCGGATGAAATAGTAGATCCTTACTATTAAAATTGTTTGCTAAAAACATGTTGAGACTTGTGTATGAACAACTGGACTTTAGAATTATAGATCAGATTCTTATTGGTTTTGTGAAAGAAATTTAGATCTTGTAAAACCCTAACAAAGGATTTGTGATGGTTTTGTGAAAGAAATTTAGATCTTGTAAAACCTTAACAAAGGATTTGTGATTTAGAATATGAGACTTTAGATCTTGACACATTAATGTTTTGAGTGAAATATACATATACCTGATGAGAATCGTTGAGAATCATTACTTTTCCCTGAATAAGAACTATTTACATAATCATTAATTCATTAGAAGCTTCAGAATTTGATTTTGTAATCAGACCTAATTTTGAAATTCTGTAGGCCGACAGTCGACTGGCCTACTGTGCAGTCGACTGGTACGAGCCTGATACCCTATTTTCGAGATTGTTGAAAAGTTGTTCTGGACAGTCGACCTAGCTCATAGGCAGTCGACTGGTCCACTGTAAAAGTTATTTTGTAAGAATAACTGTCCTTCTGGACAGTCGACCTATTAACCATTTAAGTCGACTTACACACTTAGAATATTTTTGAGAAAATTATTGGAAATTACTTCGGGTAAGTCGACTGATCCCTTCTTAAGTCGACTGATAAATGACTTAGTTTATTTTTGTAAAATCTTGAATTTGGTCCTCTGGACAGTCGACTTATCATCAGTATGAGTCGACTGATACTGAGGGATATTTGTAAACTTCAGTGTTAATTCGAATGATTGGTTTCTCAGATAATTTAGTACATTCTTGTCATTCAGTTCAGCATATGATTAAGCAATAGACCTTGAGATATTCAGATAAGTATTTCAGTTAAGACATTTAGTTGAGCCACTTGGTTTAGTGGAACCTTGGTTGGGTATTTGAGTTGAGTCTCTAGAGGCGTATAACCCTAGTATACCAGTGTTGCGTATTTTTGTTGAGGCCCAGTGAGGCATTTCAGTTATTTGGATTTGAATTTAAGCCGGTAGGGTATACCACTCTAGGAGATTCGTTAAGTAAACAATTAAGCAAAATATTAAGGACAGGCACTAGTGGTGATATGATGAACGGGAACATGAGTCAAGTACCTCAATATGGCTTTCGGTGTGGGACAATCTCCGGAATTATCACAGTAGATTATTAGTGGTGTGGGATATGTCTCCGGAATTATCACAGTAATGTGGTGTGGGACAATCTCCAGAATTATCACGGTAACTATTTGTGGTGTGGGATTGATCTCCGGAATTATCGGGGTCGAGGTGAAGCACATGTGGTATATTGTGGTGACATGTCAATATTTCGGTGTGGGATGATCTCCGGAATTATTCAAGTGAAATATCTTGGGTGTGGGATCCATCTCCGGAATTATCGGGCATGAGATACTATCCATGGTTTATCTGTATCTCGTAGTAGTCATCGTGTTAGGATTAGTTCATAACGTGGGGATTGAACCCTATGAAGAGAAGACGTTAAGGGCTTGCACCGAACCTATGTAGAATGGGATGCATAGACTTCGACAAGTACGCATTAGAGAGTCTGCATATAGAACTCGTGTTTTCTTGGCTTGGTATTTATGCATGTGGTTTTCTTGTTTTCTACACCTGACACTTAGTTTAGCTCCACTGGATGTTTTATGTACTGTTGATGAACACAAGAATATTCACATTTAGGAGCAATAATCTTATTATAAATGCACATTTAAAAGCTCTATATGTGATATTTAACTCTTATTTTCTCTTTTCAATAGGAAACAGCCGATAACAGCAAAACAAAGCAGATTCCAGACCAATACAGACTACAGCAGAGATCAGTCGACTAATTCCTCAGCCAGTCGACCGGACAGAGAGTTTGCTAAGCCTCGGCATAGTCGACTTCCCCAAACACCAGTCGACTTGACCGAGAAATCGTGAAGCCACAGATGTCTCAATACCAGTCGACTTACATCCAAGGCAGTCGACTGGTATGCAGCGGAGTGAAAGGATAAGATGCAGCCGAATCTAAATCTAAATTTATCCAAACCCAGGCTATATGCGAATAATAACTTCTCCAACGAATCAAAGCCAGAGACAGGGGATTGGCAAGAGCACGTGGTTAGCAGATAAGGAATAAAAGAAGAAAAGAGAAAGATATAAATCGCTGATCAAATAAGGAAAGAAATAATAAAAAGAGGGGGACTTTCCTGAAAAAGGAGAAACCCTAATTCCTCAGCCGTGTTCTATAAATACCAACCAAGAAGCATGAAGGGGGGCTGGCTCTTCTTCCACGTTCCTAATCACCGAATCACAAGTTCCAGAGTCATCAACAAGAAGCACTTTTATCGACATCAAGGAAGGAGATAGGAGATCAAGTATTCGAAGGCAGCCGACTGTGTGACAGCCAGTCGACCTCATTGCCGGACTTCATTAGTTTATTTCTTCTTCTTCTATTCTTTTATGTTGGTCATGTATTCGAACTTGTTGATTAATAAAAGCATTATTATGTGGAACTAATTTCATAGTTGGGTAGATTGAAGCCGTAGTTATGTAATGCTATATTCTTCTGAATTCTTCTATTTTACTTATTGATTGAATCTGAATGAATTGATATAGATTTATGATAATCAAACTTGTTCTCGAAGCTCTGAGAGCAGTCGACTGAGGTGAGAGCCAGTCGACTGACATGCAGAGCTTGAGATATCGAGTTTGCGTTACCATCTATCTGAATCTGTTATATGAGCATATTGAGACGACCCGAATCTCGTGTTCATAAATTGTAACAAGGGAATCTTTAGGGGTTCTTGGTTCAATCAACTTAAGGGATCTAGATCTGATACCAATTTCTAGAACCTTGAGTGTTTGTTCGTTTCTACTGATCATATGCTTTCTTCAAGTGCAACTTAGTAGATACCATACTAAACACTTAATGAAAGAAACGAATTAGAGTAGATACCATGCCTAATTCTTGGCTTAGGGAAACAATACTTTAAGGAGTAGATACCATGCCCTTGAAGGGAACAAACATGAGTAATAAGAAGAAGTTCAGAAGGTAACTTAGCATTATTGACTATTGGTGGAAATCTAAACCCAACTACTTAATCGATATTTGTGATTCAACAATTCTTAATTTAGTTTTACTCTTTTTATTTCTTTTAGACTTTCAAAACAACTCTTTATGATTCTTATTCTTTTTATTGATTAGTAAGTTAAAGTCTACAATCTCTGTGGGATCGACCCTTGCTATTGCTATGCTTTTCCAAACGATTCGTGCACTTGCGAGATTTTTAATTTGTGTCTAGTTTATCTGTTTATTTAGGTAACTAGATTGCACAACAACTGTCATTTCGTGTTTCTCATCGTCTTATTTAGTACTTGTTGTTTAAGAATTTATGAGATATGATCGTTTATGTGGGTTGTTTATTTTTATATTTCTCACACCATTTATGGCTGACCCCTTTAGTTTGGGGGTTAGGGATCATCTCTAGCCTCACATGTTGCAGGTAGTTGCTTAGTGATGGAGATTTGGATGCTAGAGGCATGTTGAGATAAATTGATTCTTAAGTGTTCGTGTAAAAATCTGTAATGGTAGTTTGAGATAAATTTGGGTTGTAAATAAGAAATAATGAGTTGGGTTTGTTTTGAATTCCGCTGTGATTGTAACAAAATTTGTTGTAATAAAAGTTGAAAATTTTAGTGGTGTTGTTGATGTTTAATATTATGTTGAAGTGGATCACTAAGAATGTGCCATGTAATTTCTATGTTATTAATCTAGAAATTCGGGGCGCTACAGAAATACCCAGAATTTCTGACCTCCCCAGTTCAAGACTTATGACGGCGAGGGTGATCCTGCTGATCACACGGAGGGTTTCAAGATCCTCATGATGATTCACAGCGCTTCGGATCCCCTCCTATGCCGTGCCTTCCCCGCCACCTTCCAGGGTCCGGCTCGGGAATGGTTCTCTAAGCTCGTCCCCGGCTCGATCTCCTCGTTCGACCAACTGGTAGCCAATTTTCTGGCCCACTTCGTGACCAGCAAGAAGGCCGAAGAGACGAGCACGTCCCTACTGGACCTCTGACAGAAGGAAGGGGAGTCGCTTCGACAGTTCGTCCGGAGGTTCACAGCAGAGGCAAGTTCAGTTTCCTCCCTCGACACCGGGGTTGCCTCGGCAGCGTTCCGACACAACGTCCGGCACGGCCAGCTGAAGGCATCCCTGGCCAAGAAGCCTCCCCTCGATTTTCCTGACCTACTCAATCGGGTCGAAAAGTACATTCGGGCTAAGGAGACCCTAATTCTAGAGGACTCCAAAGAGGTCCCAGGTAAGGGGAAGAGCAAGGCCGATGAGGCGGAGCCAACCAAAAAGGTCCCAAAGGACGGGACCGGCATAAAGAGGGCCCCTCCAATCCTGCACTTTGAGAGGTACACACCACTGACACAAAATGTGTCTACCATCCTCTTAGCGATTGAGGACAGGGACCTCGTCCAGATGCCCCCTGGACCGACCAACAACAAGAAAAGGGACCAACGGTTCTATTGCCGCTTCCACCGGGACAACGGGCACGACACCGACTATTGTCGGGCCCTGAAGGACGAAATTGAGGCCCTCATCCAACGAGGGTATCTCCGGGAAGATGCCTGAGACCGAAGGGACACAAGGAACCAGAGGCCTTCTCTTCCTCCTCACGCCCCCAATCGGCGTTGCTAGCGGGGCCCCGGCCTAAGAGACATGAGGTTAAGCCATCCTGCATTGCATCTATAGGGGGGCTATGGGAGGGGATTCTAGCACCTCCTACAAGGCATTCGTCCGAGAGGTAATCGCCGTCCGGGGTCTCCCTTCCCCCCAGGTTCAGCAGCTCCCTGTCTCCTTTTCAGGGGAAGACCTGGAAGGGGTCTGGCTCCCGCACTGCGATGTGCTCATCATCAGCCTCGTCATGGCGAACTACGAGGTCCTTCGGATCATCATGGATAACGGGAGCTCGGTGAACATCCTCTTCCTGTAAGCGTTCGAGAACCTCAAGCTCCCCCGAGATAAGCTGAAGCCAGCCAGGTACACCCTGCACGGGTTCTCCGGCGTCCCGGTGCCAATAGAGGGGATCGTGACCTTGGATGTCACCGCCGGTACGACCCCTCACAGACGGACAGAGTTGATGGACTTCATGGTTGTGAATGTCAAGGAAGCTTACAATGCCATCCTCGACCGACCGAAGCTTTGCTCCCTCCAGGCTGTTCCCTCGGCCTACCACCTCAAGTTGAAGTTCTCCACCGAGTCAGGTGTCGGGGTCGTCCGGGGGAACCAAGAAGTAGCACGATCGTGCTATATGACAGCTGTCGGGGGCGGTGTGTTTCCCCTGGATGCCATCAAACTACAACCCGAGAGGAGCCAACCAGAGCCCGAACCTGCGAACGAACTAGAAGAAGTCTCGTTCGAGACAGGGTACAAGTCAAAGTGGTTCCGTGTGATGTGCTCCCTCGTGCCCGACCTCAAGTCCGACCTAATCAACCGCATTCACCGCAACGTCGACCTCTTCGCTTGGAAGCCCTCCGACATGCCCGGGATCCCTGAAGACCTGATCATGCACGGACTAAGCGTGATTCCTGGCTCGAAGCCGATCGTCCAGAAGCAGCGTAAGTTTGCTCTAGAGAGGCAGTAGGTTGTAAAAGCGGAGGTAGACAAGCTCTTGTCTGCCTGGTTCATCCAGAAGGTCAGCTACCCCGAGTGGTTGGCAAACGTCGTGATGGTCAGAAAGGCAAGCGGGAGCTGGAGGATCTGTATAGACTTTACTGACTTCAACAAGGCGTGCCCCAAAGATCTATTCCCTCTCCTCAGCATAGATGCTCTGATCGACGCAACGTCGGGCCACGAGCTCCTTTCTTTCATGGATGCCTTCTCAGGTTACAAACAGATCCGAATGTTTTCCCCTGATATAGCCAAGACGTCCTTCGTCACCGATCAAGGTCTTTATTTCTACCGGGTTATGCCCTTCGGGCTAAAGAATGCTGGTGGTACCTATCAGAGGCTCATCAACCGAGTCTTCAAGGACCAGATCGGTCGCAGCATGGAGGTGTACGTCGACGACATGCTCGTCAAATGCCAGCAAGGACAAGACCACGTCGCCGACCTGGAAGAAGCCTTTGGCATTCTTCGGACCCACAACATGAGGTTCAATCCGGCGAAGTGTGCGTTCGGCGTCTCCTCGGGAAAATTTCTCAGGCTCGTTGTCAGCCAGTGTGGCATCGAGGCAAACTCCGAGAAGATCCAGGCCATAGTAGACATGGCCCCTCCTAAAAACATAAAAAAAGTCCAACGGCTCTCGAGAAGAGTGGCGGCCATCAGCCGTTTTCTCTCCAAGTCCAGAGAGAAGTCACTCTCGTTCTTCAAAGCTTTGTGCGGTACCGGAGGCTTCGAATGGGGTACTCAGCAACAGGAGGCATTTGCCCAATTGAAAGAGTACCTCGCCAATCCTCTGCTTCTTAGCAAACCCGAACCGGGCGAGCCTCTCGTGCTTTACCTATCGGCCTCGGAGAGCGTGCTCAGTGCTGTTCTCATTCGGAAAGAAGACGAAGTCCAAAAGCTGCTGTACTATGTGAGCAAAGTCTTGCTCTCATCTGAGACCAGGTATGCAAAAATGGAGAAGGTAGCCATGGCGGAAGCTCCGCCCCTATTTCCAGGCACACTCAATTCAAGTCCTAACAGGCCAGCCTCCGAAGGCCGTACTGCACAAGCCCGAGAGCTCCGGCCGATTGGTCAAGTGGTCAATCGAGCTCAATCAATACGACATCGGCTATCAACCAAGAACAGCCATCAAGGGATAGGCCCTCGCCGAGTTCATCACGGAATGCACCATCTCCGAGCAACCCGAAAGTGGGGAGGCCGACCAGACGTGGGAAGTTTATGTCGACGGCCCCTTCTGTGAAGCGGGGAGTGGTGTGGACATCATTTTGCGAGGACCTGACAACTTCCTTCTCCAATATTCACTTCACCTCAACTTTCCAGCCTCCAACAACGAGGCCGAATATGATGCTATGATTGCCGGGCTCATCCTGGCGCAACAGGCAGGCGCCAGACAAATCAGGGCTTTCAGCGACTCTAAGCTTGTGGTCAATCAGATCACCGGAGAGTACGAGGCCCGTGACGATCGGATGATCTGGTACCTGGCCGTGGTTCAGCGGCTCTTGGCATCCTTTGACGAGTCTGTAGTCTTAAGGATCCCGAGAGAGCAGAATGCCCAGGCCGATGCCCTGTCAAAGTTAGCCTCCTCGTCCTTCGAAGGTCTCGACCGCACTGTTCTGATCGAAGTACTCCTGAAGCTGAGTATCGACCTTCCTGAAACCCTCTGTATAGAAGACAGAGCTCAGCCTGATGATTGGACCACTCCTATCAGAAAGTTTCTATTTAAAGGAGAGCTCCCCGAAGACCGAGCCGAGGCAAGACGGATCAGGGTACGCTCGGAGAGGTTAGCCATGATCAGCGAAACCCTTCAAATGCTCGTACACTACGACGAACGGAAGACCCTACCTCCGCTGCTTAAACCCCGATGAAGCAAAGTACGCTCTCAAGGAGTTCCATGAGAGAATTGGCCGGTGCCATATGGGAAGCCGAGCACTTGCGCGAAAGGCTCTGAATCACGGGTACTACTGGCCCACGATGTTGCAAGATTCCCTTGCCCTGGTCAAGAAGTGTGGTCCTTGTCAAAGGTTCTCCTCGGTGAGAAGGGCCCCGCAAGCAAACCTCCACTCCCTGGCCAATCCGACCCCCTTTGCTATGTGGGAGATGGACCTGGTAGGCCCATTTCCGAAGGCAATGGGCCAAAGGAAGTTTCTGATAGTAGCAATCGACTACTTCACGAAGTAGATTGAGGCCGAGCCCCTGGCCACGATCACCGAGCAGTAGACCCAGCAATTCTTCTGGAAGCACATCGTCTGCCGATTCAAAATTCTGCACATACTCATCACAGATAATGAGACTCAGTTCGCGGGTAAGAATTTTCAAAAGTTCTGCGAGGATCTCGGGATCCAACAACGCTTCTCTTCGGTATGCCACCCACAGTTGAACGGCCAGGCCGAGAACGCGAACTGCCAGATCCTTGACGGTATCAAGAAATGACTTGATAATTCTTCCAAGGGGTTATGGGTCGACGAGTTGCCAAACATTCTCTGGGCCCATCGAACGATGAAGAGAATCCCCACGGGAGAGTCGCCATTCAATATGACTTACGGTGCGGAGGCAGTAATTCCCCTCGAGATCGGGCTCCCTTCGCCCCGAATCATGGCCTTTGATGAAGCAAGCAACTCAGCACAACTACATGCCAACCTAAACCTCATAGACGAGGTCAGGGGAAAATCCACCATCAGAAAAAACACATATCAGCAGATGATCGAGAGGTTCTACAACAAAAGGGTGCGCCCCACCGACATCAAGCTAGAAGACCTCGTTCTGCGAAAGCTGGCGGTATCTAACTCCGGCCAAAAGAGAAAACTGGCCCCAAACTGGGAAGGCCCATACAAAGTTTCTGAGGTTGTACACCCGGGCACGTACCGCCTTACCGACCCAGAGGGTAAGGCTATCAAGAGACCCTGGAACGCAAAGCACCTCATCAAATTCCTCGAAGGGGAGGATTAACCTTTACAGATACCCCCATGTAAATTATAAAATGTAATCTACACGTCGTGCCTTTTTTTGTAAAGTCAATATGATGTAATTGCGCCAGCTTTCTTAAAACAAGTTTCGGCTTAGTGCCAGCTTTCTTAAAACAAGTTTTGGGGTCGACCTTCGAATGGAACCGCGTGCCACAGAAAGCTTCTCTTACAAGCTTAGGGCTCGGCCTTCGGATGGAACCGCGAGCCACAAAAAGCTTCTCCTACAGGCGAGCAGTTCAGCACTCGGATGGAACCGCGAGCCACGAAAGGTCACTCTCTAAGGTATGGGGGCTCGGCATCGACCTCGAGCAGGGCCTAGGCTTCTTCAAGCACTGCGACCTATGCGCTCGGTGATGACCTTTAGCTACCCTCATACTATCTACCCGAGAACAGGTATGGGGGCTCGGCATCGACCTCGAGCAGGGCCTTGGCTTTCTCAAGCCATGCGACCTTAACGCTCGGCGATGACCTCAAGCTACACCCATACTGGCTTTCTCAAGGTATAGGGACTCGGCACCGACCTCGAGCAAGGCCTTGGCTTTCTCAAGCCCTGCGACCTTAACGCTCGGCGATTAACTCAAGCTACACCCATATTGGCTTTCTCAAGGTATGGGGGCTCGGCACCGACCTCGAGCAAGGCCTTGGCTTTCTCAAGCCCTGCGACCTTAACGCTCGGCGATGACCTTCAGCTACACTCGTACTATCTACCGAAGAATAGGTACGGGGGCTCGACATCGACTTCGAGCAAAGCCTTGGCTTTCTCAAGCCCTGTAACCTTAACGCTCGGCAATGACCTCAAGCTACACCCATACTGGCTTTCTTAAGGTATGGGGGCTCGGCACCGACCTCGAGCAAGGTCTTAGCTTTCTTAAGCCCTACGAACTTAACGCTTGGCAATGACCTCAAGCCACACGCCCTCTTGATGAATGATCACAATAAAAAAGAAATCGAAGTTTTATTACTCATAGAGCGCCAGAAACAACCATACAATACAATGAAGATTTCACAAATCGCTCATCGCTCGGCTTAAAACTCAAACTCGGTGCTTCCTACGGGATCCTCTGCATGCTTCGTAGCCCGGCCAGCAAGGACGTCCCGACAACGGAGCTCAGCACATCGGCGGGCCGGCCCGTTTTCAGGAAAAATGTGGGAGAAGGTCCCAATACAGAGTTGCTCGCCTCCTCGAGCAGACCGGTGCCTAGCATGAGCTTCAGTCTACGAATCTCCAACTCCTTCTCTACAACCACCTCATGAAGAAAGGACTCTAAAGCCGGTCGCCCGATCGAGGCCTCCGAGATTGACCAGTTCGTCTCAACTATCCACCAGTCTCGGTCGGCTATGGCCTTCTTCAGATGAGTGACCTCTAGGCTGAGCTCCTTTGACTTGTTCATAAAATAATTCACTGCGGCCTCTCGATCTCGAGCCTACTTACGGTGGTGAGCCAGAACACTCTTCGTGGCCCCCAGCCCAGCTCGGATCCAGGAGACCTCGGCAGAACCAAGGTCAATGCCGAGGACCTCACGCGTCTATTAAAAATACGGGAAAAACAACAGGTCACAAAAGAGGTGAAAAGGCACAAGTCATAGAGCATCGGCCAAAAATTCTTCTTTTATAAATTCAAAAAATTTTGTTACAAAAGGCGGTGGCTAGTTCGCGTTTGGCGAATACAAGAAAAAAAGAAAGAGTCCTACACTAGACTACTGTTTAGGAGGGGGATGGCACCTCTTCGTCAGCCTGATTGTCCCCGACCTCTAGCTGAGCGTCCCCCTGCTCCTCGTTGTCCCCACCGCAGAGCGTCAGCGGAAGCTCGGGAAGCTGCCACCCGTAGTGGAGATGATCGATCCGAAGATCCGGATAGATCTGCAGGATGTGTTCTTTGGCCTTGTTGTAGGCCTCATCCTGGGAGGCGATCAGGGTGTCCGCCATGGTGATCGCCATCTCCTCACTCTCCTTCTTGGCCTTCGCCTTGAAGTGCGCCAGCTCATTCGCGTGATGCTCTGTTATCGAGACCAGCTGGGCTTAGAGGATCGCCTGGGCAGGCTCCACTGCCGTAAGCTCGTCCTTCAGCTTAGTGGCTTCCCGAAGATAGCGCTCGGTATTCTTCTTCTCGACCACAATCTCCTTCTCGAGGCACTTATGAAAGTGCTGCGCATGTTGCATCGCCTGGCCGAGGAGAATCAAGTTAGAGGAATTCTTTGCAAACTAAGCCGAAAATGAAAAACGAAGACTTACCACGATGTGGGCCTGCGCGAACCTCATGTAAGATGTATCGGCCGTCTCTACCACCAGGTTCATGCGATCTCGCTCCGTGGCGAGGTGCTCCACTACCTCCACCACAACCGGGCCCTCGAGGAGCATATCCCCTGTCTTGATCCCCCAGTCAGGGGCATACGGCTTCATGCCCTGCCGACCCACCATCTCCTCGGCGTTCAGGCAAAGTGGCGGGAGAGGCCTCTTTGCGACCTCGGTAACCCTTTTGCTGCCAGAGCTCGCCTTCGGATCTCTCATCGTCTTCGACGAGTGGTGGTGGGGCTTCTTTGCCCTCTTCGGGGCCGACTCCTCGGGCCCTGGGGTCGCTGCCTGGCTGGTCCCTACCCCCGAGGTAGCCTTCTTCGCCAAATCGGCCCTCCACTTGCCCGCCAGGGCTACCAAGGCATTTTGGTTGTCGAGCTCCTTGGCAGACATCTCTACAAAAGGGAAAAAGTAAAAATGTTAACACGGAGGCAGGAAGAAAAACGAAATGGAAATAAAAACATACTAGGGTCGGCTGGGCTCAGTCCGACTCGGGCGAGATGCAGCTCCGTGACGCGAGGCCAACCGATGCTATGCCCCTCCACGATCTTATGGACCTTTGCCCACTCTTTTTCGGTCAGGCCTCTGCGCTTCGGGGGCTTGTGGTTCGGCCTTCCAAAATCCCAAACCGTTGGAATTTCCTAAGGTTTCTCGCTCCAGACGATGAATTACTTCTCCTTCCACCCTTTTATGGAGTCCAGATGTCCGTGGATCACTCTCTTATGAGGACGTGGCGAAAGGTAAAAAAATCCCCTTTTGGTCCCCGAGCGAGCTCATCCCCAAGATGGCGCGAAAGTATGTGAGCCTCGGCTTGATCCCCTTCTCCTGACACTTCAAGATAAAACATACCAAGTGTTTCCACGAGTTGGGACCGTACTTCATGGGGCTCAGCCCCCACCAGTTTAGCTCCCTCTTGATGAACGGGTCCAGTGGAAGTCTTAACCCCGAGACAAAAGCATCTTCAGGGAACATACAGAAGCTTGACTCTAGCGTGGTAGTTGGGCAGATGCCTGGGTTCGGCATAAGTAGCTCGAATTCCTGCATAACGAAGTAGGCGGCCCTCAAGATAGGCACATAGTCCCTTTTCAAGGTGCACTTCACGCTGTCCATCTTGATCATGGACCGGACCTCGTCCCACAGCAGTGAAGTGTATGCAAGAAGATCCTCCACGTCGTCGGTGTACATCCTGATCGACCCAGGGTTTTTTGCTGGAAAGAGGGGGGTACTTGAACCCAGAGCCATATTCATATTGGTCCTTCTCGGCCGTACTGTCGGGCCGTATCCACTTCCTTTTCCTCCTTCGGGGGCGAGGCTTCCTATCTCTAAGGGGTCGCTAAGGGGGGCAATGGTGGGAGGTCTGTTTCTTCCTCCTCTACCTCTTCCGTGGTTCCTCCAACCTTGCCATGTTCACTACCTCCTTCAGTCCCTTGTTCGGTCCCAACCTGATCATCATCCTCCTCAACCTGCTCCTCTTCCTCCGGGCCTCCTTCCCCGTGCTCATTCTCCTCATCAACAAACTCCTCGTCCGAGTCTCCTTCCTCATGCTCGCTCTGCTCAACAAGGTCCCCTTGTGGTCCACGAACTCGTAATGGAGCCACGTTATAAACTACAACAACCTCGTCTCCCAACCCTACAACCGATTGAACCTCCTCCTTTACTGGAAAGTCACCCGAAGACCAAGATATCAAAGATAACTGAACTTCCTCCTCGGTGCGATCGAGAGAGCTTGGCTCGGAGCCGGACTGAGAGCGTGACATTGTAAAACAAAAATACTAACCTGTTTCACCGGAGAACTTAAAGATCAATGAAAAATGGTCGCCGACGGCTTGAAATGAAACTTATTTTGTCAAGAGAATGAGAGCAAAGTGAAGAAATGAGGTGAGGGGAGGGGGATTTATAATTGGAGATGGGACTCCTTGAATTCCGCAAAAAGATATGGCTGTTTGATCTTGATCATCAAGATCTAACGGCCACTAGGTTCTGGAATGCTTTGATTCTCATGCCCATGACGTCAGCCTAGAGCACAAAAATACCTTTTTACCGTTGGCTCTGTCAACCAACGCAGCGGCTCGCTGGTGCTCGATGCTCGGATGTCACAGCGAGCCATTCCAATTTTCTCTCAACTGCTTGGGGCTCGACGCTCGGATGTCACCGCGAGCCATTCCAATTTTCTCTCAACGGCTTAGGCCTCGATGCTCGGATGTCACAGCGAGCCATTCCAATTTTCTCTTAATGGCTTGGGGCTCGACGCTCGGATGTCACCGCAAGCCATTCCACTTTTCTCTCAACGGCTTGGGGCTCGACGCTCGGATGTCACCGCGAGCCACTCCAATTTTCTCTTCAACGGCTTGGGGCTCGACGCTCGGATGTCACTGCGAGCCATTCCAATTTTCTCTCAACGGCTTGGGGCTCGATGCTCGGATGTCACCACGAGCCACTCCAAGTTTCTTTTCAACGGCTTGGGCTCGATGCTCGGATGTCACCGCGAGCTATTCCAATTTTCTCTCAACGGCTTGGGGCTCGATGCTCGGATGTCACCGTGAGCCACTCCAAGTTTCTCTTAAACAGCTTGGGCTCGACGTTCGGATGTCACTGCAAGCCACTCCAAATTTCTCTTAAACAACTTGGGGCTTGACGCTCGGATGTCACCGCGAGCCACTCCAAGTTTTTCTTAAACAACTTGGTGCTCGATGCTCGGATGTCACCACGAGCCACTCTAAGTTTTCTCTTAAACAGCTTGGGGGTCGATGCTTGGATCTTACCACAAGCCACTCCAAGCTTTTCCAACCAGCTTGGACTCAGATGTCATGCGAGCCACTCCAAGTTTCTCTCTAACAACTTGGAGCTCGATGCTCGAATGTCACCGCGAGCCACTCCAAGTTTTCTCTTAAACATCTTGGGGGTCGATGCTCGGATCTCACCGCGAGCCACTTCAAGCTTTTCCAACCAGCTTGGGCTCGACGCTCGGATGTCACCGCAAGCCACGCCAAGTTTCTCTCCAATAGCTTGGGCTCGATGCACGGATGTCACCGCAAGCCACTCCAAGTTTCTCTCCAACAGCTTGGGCTCGACGCTCAGATGTCACCGCAAGCCACTCCAAGTTTCTCTTAAACAGCTTGGGCTCGATGCTCGAATGTCACCGCGAGCCACTCCAAGTTTCTCTTAAACAACTTGGGACTTGACGCTCGGATGTCACCGCGAGCCACTCTAAGTTTTCTCTTAAACAGCTTGGAGGTCGATGCTCGGCTCTCACCGCAAGCCACTCCATGCTTTTCTAACCAGCTTGGGCTCGACGCTCGGAAGTCACCACGAGCCACAGCAGACCATCACAAGCATGGGAGGTCGATAACCGATCCGAACCCCCCCGGGCTTCGACCAAACCACGGAGAACAACCCTCGGTCTTGCCGTCGAACCTCCTCCTCTTCTTACGAATCCACCCAGGGGCTCGGCACTCGACCAAGAGCTCGGAGCTGAGCCCGGGGCTAATGCAACAGGGGGGCTCAGCGCCGACCCCATGCTCGACCCTCGACCCTAGTTTACTAGGCTCTCGGCGCTTCTTCTCCTCTAGGGGATCCCCTTCATCCTATACTAATTGGCCTCTCCAGGAAGCGATACCCTGCATTCACCACACACTCCATTCCACTCTTCCTCTAGAGACGAAACCACTCCTCCATGACTGGCTCACCCAGCCCTCTAGGAGTGGGGGGCTCTTGATATGGTATGAATGACGTGGTCCTTCCTAGGCCACAGGATCCCCTCAAGATTCACAATTCTATGATCATCAGGTCAACCAGGGGTCAAACGGGCCTCTACCGCTTTGGACCCATTTGCAAACGGGTCCAACCTAGCCCAACAAGCTTTCAGACCCATTTCTCCTGTCTATAAATACCAGGCCCTCTACCACCTTCACAGGTAATCAATCTTTTTCCTCTAAAAACCATAACTACCGTTACTCTTCAGTGACTAACTAGACCGTCGGAGGGCCTGCCACTGGGATCAACCCCGATGTTCCTAGGCCGAGTGCAGGTACACGAGATCGAGCCGAGCATCCGACCTCAATCTCACTCCTGCCTGCTCCCGAGCCGCTACCTCAGTTGAGGGTCGGGCATATAACCAGTACCGCGACTTCCACTTTATAAATTGAGAAAACTCACACCTGTTGCAGCCACCCCCAAAAATAAACCACATCAGTATGTGATTCAAGTTAATTTGTCTTCGCAAAGTATCATAATTAACATGTCCTAGTCTACCACGCTATAAATTGGAAGACTCAAGCATATAAGTAGAAGAGCAAGCTTTATTGATATTCTTGACCATGGTCATTATATTGAGTTTAAACATTCCACTACTCATGTATCCTCTACCAACATACATTCCACTCTTTGACAAAACAAATTTGTTCGACTCGAACACTAAACGAAAACCGTGGTTATTAAGCAACGAAAAAGATACCAGGTTCTTACGGATTTCAGGAACATATGCAACATTGTTCAGAGTCAGTTCCTTTCCAGAAGTCATCTTCAAGATCACCTTGCCTTGGCCCTTGATTTTTGAAGTTGCCGAGTTCCCCATAAACATTTTCTCCCCATTCTCTAATGGTTTGAAAGTGGAGAACATACTTCTATTGGAGCACACATGTCGAGTAGCTCCAGTGTCAATCCACCATTCCTTCGGGTTTGAACCTATCATATTCACCTCTGAGATCACAGCTAAGAGGTTGATATCGGAAACATCTTGTGCAATGCCTTGAATCAAGTTTGCTTATCTGTTCAGGTTCTTCTTGGGAAGTCTACATTCAGTAGATTTGTGACCCATTTTATCACAATTGAAGCATTTGCCTTGAAACTTCGGCTTCTTGGAGATTCCTCCCTTAGGACCCAACTTTGGACCCTTGCTATTGTGCTTGTTGGAACATTGTTTATGTTCCATTACATTTTCCTTGGATGCATGACTGACGAGTCCAACCTTTTCAGATCCTCTATTGTCTTCTTTAATACGAAGCCTGACAAATGAAATCTTCAATGCCCATTTCTTTTCGATTATGCTTTAGGTAATTCTTAAAGTCTTTCCAACCTGGTGGTAATTTTTCAATTATACATGCTACTTGGAAACATTCACTTAAGTTCATACCTTCAGCATGAATCGCATGCAAGATCAGTTGTAGTTCTTGAACTTGACTGATCACTGTTTCAGAATCTACCATTTTACAGTCTAGGAAGTGGCCCACAATGAATTTCTTAGCGCCGACATCCTCAGTTTCATACTTATGGTATAGTGATTTCCAAAGTTCTTTAGCAGTTCTTTTGTCAATGTATACATTATACAAAGAATCGGCTAATCCGTTCATTATGTAATTCCTACATAAGTAATCAGCATTTTTCCAAGCATCCACAACGGCAATGACTTGGTTATCTTGCTCGTCTTTCTTAAGATTTGGAGCTTCGTTCAAGAATCTTGCAAAATTCAGTGTGATCAGATAGAACATCATCTTCTGTTGCTACCTTTTGAAATTCTGCCTGTTGAACTCTTAGGTTTCTCCCCATGAGAGACTAAAATAGGTACAACGATTGGCATTGGCACTCGTGCCGCAGCAGCAGTCGGTACTTGCGTCGTATCAACAACTGGCACGTGGACAGTTTCAGACACAGCAACATTGTCTGATGCAGTAGTCATTTTGATTCTGAAAATTACACAACACGAGTGTAGGTTTTCCAGATTAAAGAAAAAGAAAAGAAGTGTCTCAAAATCGGAAATCAAGAAAATTAAAAGTCTGTTTTAAGTTTGTTACAAAATTTCTTATAAACTTTTTTTTACAATAACTCAAATGATTGAGAGGCACAGAAAACAGAGAAGAAAATAGGAAAGAAAGAAAAACCGAAAGAAAAAATAAAATAAATAAATAACAACTTACAAATAACCAATTTCATATTACAAGTTAGAGCGGTCGAGACCTGTGTATCACATAGTGTCCTTAAAACAGATTTTGCCTCTTCCTGTTGCTGGTTGTGCGAAGGCGTCTATCTCCCAGAATGCAATGACCAGAGTGTTCATGCAGGCACCACGTAACACTGTCGAATCGAGCAGCAGCGGCTGAATCCTTTTACCGACTTACCAAATAGCAGGAGTGAAGAACATAATAGAACTCAGAGGTGGAAGGAAGAAGATTACTCGTGCAGGGAAGAAATGAGAGGGGAGACCTCTATTTATAGGGCCAGGGTTAAAACTGTAATGGCAGACAAGGCTATGAATGCCTTCAGTGTAACGGCAGGCACTCAATTGAATGTCGGCAGACAAAACATTCAATACTTAGAAGGAGGTTACTATATTGTAGCAAAAAGTGGCTCTGCACGGGGTGGGGTCATGTCGGTCTGGCATTCGTGTCCGCAGGTCGTGCGGGCGCACACAAGTCACACGTAATCCGATCCGAGATTTGCACCCCCCCTGCGCGCGCGAGAGAGAGCCTCTCTTCTAGCTATCTTACAATGCTTAAAAGGAGGTTACTATATATCCTTTTCTATTTTCTTTGATTTTTCCGATGTGGGACTATGTCCCGTCAACCGTTTTTCAAGAATGAAAACGTCTATCTTTGAGAGAGAATTTCTCATTCATCCCTTAACCGTTTTTAGCAAATAAATATATGATTTTGATCTACTCACGAAGGAGAACATGAATCAATCAAGATCTCTCAATAAGTCATTGAGGATCTTACTAAAAATATTTCTCAAAAATCGGTTCGTAAATGGTGTATAAAACACCCATTTTCTAACATCTTTCTTTTCTTCCTCTGCTTCCACTTCTTCTTCTTCCTCCTCTACATTGTTGGACCAAACTTTTACCTCTTCCACTTCCTCCTCTGAGAAAGAGGACTCAAAAATAATGTTATGCACGATATCTGTCGGGCTGGACCAAGAGGTAGATGAAGAATTGATGTCATCACGGCCAGAGGTGGAGGCGGAGGCACTGAACTGAACCCTTCATATAATTTAAGAATTCTTTACCTTGTTACTGTTTTCAGAAAGATGATTGAAAAACACGCCGATGATCTAAAAAATTTCTAGAGAGAGAAGCTCCGCAAACAAGAAAGAGAATATAAATAGAGAAATGAGGGGTAAGGGGGGATATATAAGTGGGGAGAAAAAATTCCTTGATATCCACCAAGAATCCTCGCCTTATGATTCAATCCAACGACTGATAAGAGAAGAATTCTTCAATTTCCACAGCGGTGACGTCAGTCAACACACATGTCGTGCGCATGCTTCTACAGGGAAAGTGACATTAGCCAACTCACATACCATGATGTGCACCAACAACTTAGATGCTAATAAGTTTTCAGACCTCAGTGTGAAAATTTTATCAACTTTGCTTGGTCTCGTCCCTCGGCATGGACTTCAAGCCACACACGAAAATATTTGTCAAGGCGTGAACTTCGAGCCACACGTGAAAAAATTCATCAACTTCACTTGGACTCGTCCCTCGGCATGGACTTCGAGCAGCGCACAAAAAGTCAACTCCCTCGGCTGGACTTCGAGTCGCACGCAAAAAATTTCATGAGCTTCACTGCCTTGCCCCTCACCTCGCTGTGGCACACAGACTAAACGCTCAACATGGACTTCAAGCCACGTGCGAATAGGTCTCGAATTTGCCCCACTGCCTCATTTTGCCAATCCACACAAGCTCGGCACCTGGCATGGACCTCGAGCCACATGCAGACATGTCTCAACTTTGCCACCTTGCCTCCTTATCTCGTTGTGGCACGCATGTTCGGCGCTCGGCATGGACTTCGTGTTGGAAAATAATCTATGTGGGCTCACATATGTGACTAAATGTATAATTGTTATTCTAAAGTCTAATCCAAATTAAAGTGATCTAATCAAGATTAAGTAATGGGTTAAAAGCATATTATTTAAAGTGTGATATTTTACATGTAGAAACCGTAAAGTAAATTTCTAATTTTGTGATGGGAAAAATTGGAAATCAATAATTATCCATTAGGGTTATGGTCCCCTATATATACGTATCTTTCTATTCCATCTATCATCCCACCAACAGAAAAGAAAAGAGAGACAACCTCTCATAGAAGTGCCTATTATATAGGAAGATCCAAACCCTCAGCGCAATCTCCATCAATGGCTTCAGGTTAGTGCTTCCACTTCTATGTTATTCTTCTTTTAATTTAGCAAAGGATCTATTTCATGAATTAGGATTTTATATTAAAGCACTTTTGTAACATGATTAAGATCTAGATCTATAGAAACATGATTTAGGTTGTTATCAATATTTTATGCATGTTGCTTAAGTGTATATAAAATTCCATCAATTGGTAGTAGAGCCATCTTTGCTGAATTAATTGGAGAACTGATGAACTGATGATTTGGTTGAAGAAATTTAGGGTTTCTTTTGATCTTACTGCTTAAGAAATTCAATTGATGAATTTTAATTGATGAAGTAATTGGATCAATTGCTTCAGATCTGGAATCTTAAAAAAAAAAAAATCAAAATCAAAACCGTAAGCATTGTTTCAAAGAATTTTTTGCCGTACTGACCCACTTTTTGAAAATATTTGGCACTCTAACCCACTTTCGAAAACAATTAGCGAACTGGCCCAGTTTTGGACACGTCAGCAAAAACCGTTATTGGGAAAAACGGCATATGTTATTTACATGCCGTTTTTCCCCATAACAGCATTTATATTTTAAAAAAGTGTCGTGCCATTATTCGGAGTAACGACATAGGTTATTTTGTTTTTCGACAGCTTGTAGTCTCCATTTAGAGAAAAAATTGCAAGTGTGAAAACCTTATAACAGATGCTGTTATTTCAAATAACGGCATTCTCAATACTGATGCCGTTATTTGGAATAACGGCATCAGTTATTAAAAAATTTTATAAAAATTAACTTATTCATCAGAGAGGATGAATAATAAGTTAATTTTTTATTAAAAAAATTTATAACTGATGCCGCTATTCCAAATAGCGGCATCAGTTATAAAATTTTTTTAAAAAAAATTATTCGTCAGAGAGGATGAATAATAAGTTACTTTTTTATTAAAAAAATTATAACTGATGCCAATATAAATTTCTCCAAGATTATAAAAAAAATCCAAATAGCGGCTATAAGATTGTATTGTATTTCTCCAAGAACATGAGGATGACAATGGAATGATTGAAGATGATCCAATCACATTTCATCAGGCCATGAAAGGTTGTAACTCTCAAAAGTGGATGAATGCCATGAATGAGGAGTATAAGTCTATGCAAGACAACAAAGTTTGAGAACTTGTCCCATTACCAGAATGTGCAAAACCAATTGGTTATAAATGGATATTTAAGACCAAGAGGGATGCAAATGGTAATTTGGAGAGGTATAAGGCACGTCTTGTAGGTAAAGGCTATACTCAAAAAGAAGGCATCGATTTTAGAAGATTTTCTCTCCAGTTTCATCGAAAAACTCGTTCAAGACAATTATGGCACTTGTTGCTCATCTTGACCTTGAGCTACATCAAATGGATGTCAAGACGACATTTCTCAGTGGCGATATTGACGAGACAATTTATATGGTGCAACTAGAAAACTTTGTATCGGGAGACCCAAAGAATATGGTTTGCAAATTGATGAAATCCATTTATGGACTCAAGCAAGCTTCTCGTCAATGGTACCACAAGTTTCATCAAGTAATTATCTCATTTGGTTTTGAGATGAATGTAGTTGATGATTGTGTGTATCACAAGTTCGGTGGGAGTAAGCATATATTCTTAGTTCTATATATCGATGACATATTGCTTGCCACTAATGATATAGATTTATTGCACGAAACTAAAAGGTTTCTGTCCAAGCATTTTAATATGAAAGATCTTGGGGATGCCTCTTTTGTATTAGGAATTCAGATACACCGAGATCGTTCTCGAGGTATTCTAGGATTATCACAAAAGCGATACATCGATAAAGTACTCAAAAGGTTTGGCATGCAAGATTATAGACCAGGGGATACCCCTGTTGTTAAAGGAGATAATTTTAGTCTAAATCAGTGCCCTAAAAGTAACCTTGAAATTCAGGAAATGCAAAACAACCCCTATGCATCAGCTATTGGGAGTCTAATGTATGCTCAAGTATGTACGCGTCCGGATATTGCATACGTTGTTAGGATGTTAGGCAGATATTTAAGCAAACCTGGTATGGACCATTGGATAGAAACCAAGAGGGTTATGAGGTATCTTCGGAGAACAAAAGATTACATACTCACATATAGGAAATCAGATCATTTGAAGGTCGTAAGATATTTTGATTCTGATTTCGCTGGGTGCTAAGATAGCAGAAAGTCTACATCGGGCTATATTTACCTGTTAGCTGGAGGAGCTATATCCTGAAAAAGTGTCAAACAAACACTTGTAGCTTCTTCCACTATGGCAGTAGAGTATGTAGCATGGTATGAGGCATCAAATCATGGAATATGGCTGCAAAACTTTGTCACTGGCTGCACATTTTGGAGAATGTAGAAAGACCACCCAAGTTATTTTGTGACAATAAATCAGCAATGATATATTCCAACAACAACAGGAGTTCATCAAAGTCAAATCATATTGACATAAAGTTCCTAGTTGTGAAAGAAAGAGTGCAGAGTGGACAAATGTCCATAGAGCACATTGGGACAAACTCCATGATAGCGGATCCGCTCACAAAGGGATTACCACCCAAGGTCTTTTATGAGCACACTGCTTATATGGGTGCTGTATTATTTGAGGATATCATAATTTAGTGGGAGTTTGTATTTTATTTGTTTTATGTTTGTGTGAGACATTTATACATTTGGTTATTTTCTCATCAGAAATAAAGTATTCAGTTTTCTCAATCTTTAGTCATGTTTTGATTCTAACCTCACTTAAGTTTTAAGAGGACCAGTTGGAAATAGGCATGTATAGAGATCACATTGCATGAAATTTCTATGCTACATATTCACACTTGATCTATGTCGTTTGATTATGTTGATATATATGACCATTGATGAATTTAGTTATCATAAATGTAACTAAAATTGCTTTGACCCTATATTTTCATGATTAATGGACGAGATTGTTTGGCTATGCTTTTGGTTATGATAGCAAAATTTTGAGCTCATAAAGTATATACATTTATAAGGTGTAACATATGTGGCCCAAGTGGGAGATTGTTAGAAAATAATCTATGTGGGCTCACATATGTGACTAAATGTATAATTGTTATTCTAAAGTCTAACCCAAATTAAAGTGATCTAATCAAGATTAAGTAATAGGTTAAAAGCATATAATTTAAAGTGTGATATTTTACGTGTAAAAACCGTAAAGTAAATTTCTAATTTTGTGATCGGCAAAATTGGAAATCAATAATTATCCATAAGGGTTATGGTCTCCTATATATACACATCTTTCTATTCCATCAGTCATCCCATCAACAGAAAAGAAAAGAGAGACGACCTCTCATAGAAGTGTGTATTATATAGGAAGATCCAAACCCTCTGCGCAATCTTCATCAATGCCTTCAGGTTAGTGCTTCCACTTCTATGTTATTCTTCTTTTGATTTAGCAAAGAATCTATAGTTTCATGATTTAGGATTTTATATTAAAGCACTTTTGTAACATGATTAAGATATAAATCTATAGAAACATGATTTAGGTTGTTATTAATATTTTATGCATGTTGCTTAGGTGTATATAAAGTTCCATCACTTCGAGCCATGCGCGGATAGGTTCAACTTCGCGGCCTCGTCTCGCCGAGGCACACAGGCACGATGCTCGACATGGACTTCGAGCAATGCACGGAAAGTCTCGACTTCACCACCTCGCCGCCTCGTCTCACCAAGGCACACAGGGTCGGCGCTCCACGTGGACTTCGAGCCATGCACGAACAGGTCTTTACTTCACCGCCTCACCGCCTCGTCTCGCCAAGGCACACAAGCTTGGCACTTGGCATGGACTTCGAGCCACATGCAAACAGATTTCGACTTCGCTGCCTCATCTTGCTGAAGCACATAGGGTCGGCGCTTAGAGTGGAATTCAAGACAGTCACAAACAATGCCTAACACTGACCACAGAATCTTCTCAATCGCGCCCCTCATCTAATTTTTTTCACACAAAAGAGAACTACTCCTCGAAAGTTGTTACACCCAACCTCCAGGAGTAGAGTTCCTATGATATAGGTAAAAAACTCAGTCAATCTGAGTCTTTTGATCTTTTTGTGAATCTCGAGACTCCAAGAGGCAAGACATTAATCTCACAGCAGCTATAAGCCCATAACCCAAACATGGGCTACCCTCAGGCCTACATTCAAAAATTGCAGCCCAACTGGGAAAGGTTGACCAACCATTTATGGATGACAATTAAATCGCCTAAAATTAGGTACATAATTAACCAATCAAATCCTTAATTAAAGGGATCTGATTAATCATTTAAGAAATCTTTTCCTAACTGATTCTTCACATACCTACAAATACTGGCCCCCTCCGCAGATACCAGTTAATCAATATTTTGTCACTAAACCCTAGCTCTCATTTTCTGATTAGTGACTTGATCGTTAGAGGGTTTGTCGCCGGGAAAACTCCTGATGTTCCAGGCTTTTTGCAAGTTTCCAGTGGCCAGCAACCGGCTCAATCACCATCAGATCCACAAATTCACTTAAATACTAGCTTCATCCATATCAGATCGATGGCTGCAATCTGAGCTTTCCACATAAATATAAGAACTCATCATCTATTGCTCCCACACTGAAAAAAGCAGCATCACATGTATTACCCATGCATAACTAATTAGAGTTTGGGATGGATAAAAGAATGTCTCAAGTTCGAGGCCAATCTATATCGTTGTGTTTACTTTTTTTTAAAAAAATTATTAAGACATACAGTCTATGAAGCACGGATACGGATACGCGTATCCGATATGGTACGTATCGGATACGCGGATACGTCGATTTCTCAAAAACTAGGATACGGGTACGTTAGGATACGCTTAAATAAATTAAATAAAAAATAATAATAATATATATTATAAATTAAAATTGAATTCCTTAAGTTATACATAGACAATATAAAATTGCATTAAATAAAAATTTTGTGTGCATCTTAATCAGTAATGTCATTTTGTTATTGTAATATACTCTATTTGTGTTATTTTGTTATTTTGTTATGTAATGACAAATTGACAATTATGTAATGTCATTTGTTAAATACCATTTCTTATACTTATACTCTATTTGCAAGAGAATTCCTACATCAAATTATGCACTAGAACAAGCTCAGTATAACTCCAAGATGAGTTAGATTCCTACATATCTCCAAAGGAGTCAGGTAAATCCTTTTGAGTTTTGATCACATAAATAAAGAACTGAAAAAATAAATAAAGAACAGAAAAAATTAAAAATTAAAAAAAGAACCGATCAGGCGATCACGGTGAATAAATTAAGAACTGAAAAAATAAAAAAAGAACTGAAAAAAGAACTGGAAAAAGAACTGAAAAAAGAACTGGAAAAAAATACCTTAATGGCAAATATCTGAGGGTGACAGAGAGATCTGATCGGGGTCGGAGAGGAAAACTGATGGGGTTGGCTGAGAGAGATCTGATCGAGGTCGGAGAGGAAGCTGATCGGGGTCGGCTGAGAGAGATCTGATCGGGGTCTGATCAGATCTGAGGGTGACAGAGAAGGATCGGTTGAGAGAGATAAGAGGATAGGGTTCTGATCGATGGGATGAGAAAGAGAGAGGCAGAGAAGGATCGGCTGAGAGAGAAGGGGATAGGGTTCTAATTTTCTGATCGATGGGATGAGAAAGAGAGAGGCAGAAGATAGAAGATAGAATGGGCCTGTTGGACCGAGCCAAACTAAAAAAAATTAAAAAAAAAATAAAAAGTATCGGTGGCGTATCCCGCCCTTCCGATACGCGTATCGGAAGAGTATCGGAAGAGTATCGGATATTTTTTTAATTTTTTAATTTTTAATTAATTTCGATACGTATCGGGTACGTATCGGATGAGTACGGTACGCGTATCGTGTCCGATACGTATCGGGTACGTGATACGCGACCCCCCGCAGAGTATCCGTGCTTTATAGCATACAGTGCATGTGCAAATTACTAGTTTTACTACTAGGGAAAATTTGTGCTGCCATCTTGGAGTTGAGGCTCACTCCATCAAAGAAGTAAAAAGAAAAAAAGGGGAAACTCCATCTAGAAGTAGACTACATAATTGACAGTGTATAAATATTACATAATCCGATATGAGTATTGTATTCACATTTTCCATATTCATATAGTACTCCAAAGTAGAAGAAAATTAAAGAATCCTCTAATTACATTTGCACAGCAAATCGCAAAGATACATGCATAACTAATTCAAACTCAATGCATCTGCTAACCCTTCAAGTTCTTAAGCAGGAATCCTTTCCCAGCGTTCATGAAGGTTTCACACTCGTCCACCCTCCTTCTCGTACTCCAAATTCTTATCCTCTTCTCTACTCAAACAAATATACTCACACACCTTACCATACCACCTGCTCAAGACCAAATAGAAGACGACAGAGAAAACCACCACACCATTCAGAAACCAACTAAATTCCAAATTAGCCAAAGCCTCAGCTCTCTCAAGTAACCCATGGCCCTTACACCTCACTGTTTCTCTCCCATCCTCCCTCTTTATAAAACAACCTTTCGGAATCATCCAGCCCCACAAAACAGAGCCCATAACAATAAACCAAACCCCTTGGAAAATAATGCTAACTGACCTTACAAAGCTCACCAAAAAGCTCCTATCCATCCATATTCCCAAAAAAGTAGTAACAAATGTGCTTACGATCACGATCTGAAGTAACCAATGGTAATGTCCTTCAAGCCCATTCTGATCAGTTGAGTGCAAATGAAGTAGAAGCCACTCTTGGAAGTAAACCACCGCAGCCATTAAATGTGCTAGACGGCGTAGTGTTATGCACTTGTTGATGTGAATACGGTCAATGATTATAGTAAAAAGTGCGAAAATAAGAAAAGAGATGGAGATTGAGGAGTGCTCGAAGTTGTGAAGGTGGTAAGAAGGGATTGTCCAGTCGTTATCGAAAGGTTGGTGGTGAGAAGGGGAGATGAAGAGCTCCATGGTTATGTAAATGGTGGTGCTTATGATAATTATGGTTGATTCCAAGTATTTAAAGATTGGAGAAGGGAACCAAAGGTGAGATGTGTAAGTTTTTGGATTGAGGGAGTGGAGTTTGATGTGGTTGAAGAGATGCCATAGACCTAAGAGTAGGAATCCTAGACCTATTACAACATGACCAACTAACAAAGAACCCATCCTTATTTGGACTTAACAAAGTGGTGTGAAGGAGAGAGGATACAGACATATAAATAGAATGAAGATGACTTTAATTTGAGGGGGTTGAGTCCTAACTCACATTTAAATATGATTTTATAATTTAAATGAACTGGATTAGAAGGGAAGATATGTTGGGTGAAGAAAGCTAGCTTTTCCTTTACTCCAGAGAGCATCTGTGTTTTCGTTGTTTGTTGCAGGGGTACTTGTGATCATCTAATAAGCTTTTTACTGAATTCTGTTGTATTAAGAGTTTTCTAATAGTGGAGGCACAACTGCAGAGATATAGAGCTGTACAGTTCTCTAATTAAAAACTTAAAAAGTGTTGTTCAGATGAATGATCCAGATAATTCACTAAGAATTATACATTTTAAACAGACCAGCATATACCATATTGTCAGAATTGTGGCCTCAAATACACGTAGGGCACGGAGTCTTTAAAGTTAGAGAAGAAGAAAAAGAAAAGACAAAGACAGTAAGAGAAGACAACAGCAAGTAAGATGTGCAGTCTAGAGAGTTGCGGTCGACCGACCGGGGGTGCAGTCGACTGATCATGAATGTAGGAGGTTCTTCGAGTGTACAGGGTCCAACAGAGAGCGGGACAGTCGTCCGGTCTAGAGTTCAGGGGTTGGCTTTACACGTTGCGGTCGACCGACCTGGGGGTGTGGTCGACCGTCAGCGACGCTGTGAGTTATTTGGGCTGACGGAATTCAGACCCAATAAGCTGGATTTGTGTTTATCATTTAGGGTTTACTTGGGGGCTATATATATGGCTGTAGACTTTAGGGTTTATTTCAACTGATTAGAGAGAATTGGTGAGCCGTTATCATTGTTCAACTTCAAGAGGGAATTGTGTCGAGTGTTTCAAAAGTGAGGGAGAGAGATTGAGAGTTGTAATCTCTTTGTAATCTCTGTATTTCTTAGAGAATAAGAAGTATTGGTTATCTCTGCATATTGATTATGCTCTTATAAGATCTTGCATATATCGTGGTGGTTTCTTCTTGGTTCATCTAGTTCTTGGGAAGTTTTCATTGCTTGCGGTGTGTTTCCACTATTAGCACTACGAGTTGTTGGTGGATTCTGCAACAAGTGGTATTATAGCTTTATGTTCGGGATGACCGATAGCAAGTCGAAGATCGAAAGGTTTGATGGGAGTGACTTCGCGATGTGGAAGATTCAGATGATAGCGTATCTTCGTCAGAAAGATCTAGATGGTTTGTTATTTGATGAGAAGCCGGAAGGTGGAGACAATTATGTGAAGGTCTTGGCGGAGTGGAATCGTTTAGATCAGAAGGCGCTAGTGCAGATTCGGTTGGGACTGAGTGGGAAGACGTTATTTCTTATCTCAAAGGCAAAGGCCACAAAGGAGGCTATAGAGATTCTCACGTATATGTATGAGAAACTGTCAGCATCTAGTCAAATTCTTTACTTGAAGTTGGTTAATATGAAGTTGTGGGAAGGGGGTTCGGTAGAAGAACATGTGAATAATTACTATATGGTTTACAACCAAATGGAAACTGCTGGTTTAAGGTTTTCAGAGAGAGGGCAGTTGTCACGCCCCGCTTCCCAAAAGAGAATACGGAATACGGATATGCGACAAAAGCCCAGCGAATGATTTTTATCATCCATAAGCTGTTCTTACCCACCTAACAAGAAACAGAAATAAGGTCACAGAAGATCAAGATTGAGCGACAAAATGAATATATATATTGAAAGTATCCCAATATACGGATCCAGAGATATACATGAAGGAACAAAATACTCAAGAAAAAGGAAATACATCAAAAATACAAAAAACGAGAAATATCGGTTGCAATCCTACCCACCTAACAAGAATAATTTCGTCCTCGAAATTCAAAAAGAAGATACATAGGGTAACCCCAAAACAACCAAAAGAACAAAACAAAAACTACTCAAACAAATGAGAAATTCTGCTGAATCTCCTCCTCCAGCTCCCAAGTCGACTCACCAGGCGAGTGAGGATTCCAAGCAACACGAACCAACTTGATGACCTTGTTCTTAAGCACTTTCTCCCGCCAATCCACAATAGCAATTGGCGGAATCTCACAAGTCAAATCCGGCCAAATGGTCAACTCAGAATAGTCGATCACGTGGCTCTCATCTCGAATATATCTCCTGAGTTGTGAGACATGGAAAACAACCTGCACTCCTGATAATGTTGGCGGCAAAGCAAGACAATAGGCCACCCTGCCTACCCGCTCCAAAATCTCAAACGGTCCAATAAACCATGAGCTAAGCTTGCACCCACTACCGAACCGAATGACTCCGCACCACGGCGATACCTTTAGGAAAACAATGTCACCAACACCAAACTCCAAAGCTCTCCGATGGACATTGGCCCATCGCTTCTGCCTGTCCTGAGCTGCCTACAAATACTTTCTGATCTGAACCACAGCATCAATTGTCTTGGTGATCAACTCCGGAGCCAACAACTTCCTCTCACTAATATCATCCCAGCACACTGGTGATCTGTACTACTGCCCATAAAGTGCCTCGAACGGAGCAGCTTTAATACTGGCTTGAAAGCTGTTATTGTACGAGAACTCCACGAGATGCAAATGATCCTCCCAAGACCCACCAAACTGAAGCATACAGGACCTCAACATGTCCTCAAGAATCTGAATAGTCCGCTCTGACTTTCCATCAGTCTGGGGATGAAAAGCTGTACTGTACTTCAATTTACTTCCCAAACTAGCCTGAAGACTCTTCCAGAACCGAGATCTGAATCTCATATCCCTGTCGAATACAATACTGATGGAACCCCATGAAGTCTAACAATCTCTTGCATGTACCTCTCAGCAAGGCTCTCAGTAGACTGCCCGATACTAAAAGGAAAGAAGTGAGCACTCTTCATCAAACGGTCGACAATCACCCAAATGGCATTATGACCCTTAGGACTCCTTGGCAAAACGGTCACAAAATCCATAGTGATATGTCCCCACTTCCACTCTGGAATAGGAAGCAGTTGAAGAAGTCCAGCGGTTCTTTGATACTCTGCCTTAACCTGCTGGCAGATCAAACACTGAGCAACAAACTAAGCCACAGCCCTTTTCATATCCTGCCACCAGAAATGAAGCTTCAAATCCCGATACATCTTAGTACCGCCAGGATGGATAGAATACGAAGACTGATGGACTTCCTCAAGCAACCTCTGACGAACATCACCTTTCGGGACACATAATCTGGACCCAAAACGAAGCGGTCCATCCGAATGAATAACCATGTCCGTCCTGGACCCAGACTCAACCTCAGCTTGAAATCTCTGTAGCTGTGCATCACTAGCCTGCACCTCTTTAATCTGATCAACAAGAGACGACTGCAGCTGAAGCACCAAACAACTCTGATCAGAACTCAGCAACAAAACCTCCAACTCTAACCTCCTCATCTGCTCAATCAGATCCCTCTGCTGAGTCAAGAACATAACTGCCGGTCTTCTGCTTAAAGCATCTGGTACCAAGTTTACTTTACCAGGATGGTATTGCAAACTGATGTCATAATCGGCCATAAGATTCAACCAACACCTTTGCCTCATGTTTAACTCCTTCTGGGTGAAGACGTACTTGAGACTTTTGTGGTCGGCAAAGATCTCCACTCGGTCTCTAAGTAAATAATGTCTCCACAGCTTCAAACCATGAATCACTGCCGCTAACTCCAAGTCATGAGTCGGATAGTTCTTCTCATGCAGCCTCAACTGCCACGATGCAAATGCAACAACTCGACCCTTCTGCATCAGAACTGCCCCAAGACCCTTACCAGAAGCATCACAGTGAATTACAAATCCGCCTGAACCATCGGGAATAGTCAACACAGGCGTTGACGTCAATCTGTTCTTTAACTCAACAAAAGCTTCATCATACTCATTAGACCAACCAAACTTCTGATCCTTCCCAGTCAACTTAGTCAACGGTTCTGCTATCTCCGAAAAATCTTGGACGAATTTCCGATAGTAGCTAGCCAAACCAAGAAAACTCCTGACCTCTGACACTGACTTGGAAATAGGCCAATCCTTCACAGCATCAACCTTGGCCGGATCCACAGAAACACCATCGCCGGAGATAATGTGCCCCAAGAATGAAATCCTGTCGAGCCAAAACTCGCACTTGCAAAGTTTTCTATAGAGCTGATTCTCCCTCAAAGTCTGCAGAACCACTCTAAGATGCTCAGCATGGTCTTTCCGATTCCAAGAATACACCAAAATATTATCAATAAAGACCACCACAAATCTATTGAAGAACTGAGAGAAGACCCGGTTCATAAGACTCATGAATATAGCCGACGCGTTCGGAACTCCGAACGGCATCACAAGATACTCATAGTGTCCGTATCTAGTCCTGAATGCAGTCTTCTGTATATCCGCAACCTTCACCTTGACTTGGTGATACCCAGAACGAAAATCTAACTTCGAGAAAACAGCAGCCCCACTCAACTGATCAAACAAATCATCGATCCTGGGCAACGGATATCGATTCTTCACAGTAACTCTGTTCAGTTCCCGATAATCCATGCACAGTCGACGACCGCCATCCTTCTTGTCGACAACAAGGACCGGAGCACCCAAAGGCGAAACACTAGGTCTAATGAAATCCAAATCAAGCAACTACTGAATCTGCACCTTAAGCTCTGCTAGCTCAACCGGTGCCATCCTGTAAGGACTTTTCGATTTCGGCGCGGTTCCAAGCTGAACATCAATACCAAATTCCACTTCCCTATCAGGGGGTACGCCAGGAAACTCATCTGGAAAAACATCCAAGAAATCCCGACCTACTAGAGGTGCAGCCTCACAACCTGAATGCAACTCCATCGCACAAACCTTCTGATCAACTGCAGCTCGGCCAAGGGAAGAATCCCCAGCATGGAACTCAAACTTTGCGCGATCTGGAATCCGGAACACAAATTTCTTTGCACGGCAATCAATAATGGCATGGGTTTCATCCAACCAATCCATACCCAGAATAACGTTGAATCCCGAATTCCCAATTACAATCAGATTGGCTTTGAAATCTGCACTGCCAATAATTACAGGACACTGCCTACACTCCCGGGAACAATTGACAATTCCATCACCTGTCACAATATTCCAAGCCTCTGACATGTTGCTGCACTCCAACTGATAGCGAGAGACAAATCTAAAGGAGACAAAAGAATGGGTTGCCCCAGAATTAAACAGAACATGAGAAGGGAAAAAGTACACAAGCATAACACGTAAGATAGAAAAACAAAAGAGACAAGAAAAAGAATGGTTGAACAGGGGTGAGGAAAACAAAATGCAGAAAGGACAATAGAAAGAAATAAAGCAAAGGAAATGGAGAAAAATAAAGAGAAACAATAAACAGTAAAACAATAAAACAAAAGATACCTGCAACCACACCCTCAGCTGACTCAGCATCTGCAACAGTCAGGTTGAAAGCCTGACCTCTCCTGGGAGTAGCGGTCTTCTGACCGACAATCTGACGTTGCAGAGTAAGCGGTGGTCTAACTGGACCACAAGCTGCGGCAACTGGCTGAACAGGATCCCTGACTGGAGGAGCCAACTGCTGGCAGTCCCGCACTGAATGGTCAGCAGCACCACATCCAAAACAGCGACGATTGGTACATCAGAAATCCTTGTGCTCATGCCCTGGAAGACGGCAAAAGTCACAGAAACCAACTATCGGAGGACCTGCAGAAGAGTAAGGAGTTGTTCTAACCGAAGGGGCTAGAACAGGTCTCCGAATAGGCCCACCAGAAGACCTAGCAACTGAATGCGGAATAGTCCGCTGAGAATGAGCCAAACCACCACGAGCCTGCTCCTGGGCCCTAGCTGCCTCAGCATAGGTACGCAAGCAAAGAGAGACAAGCTATACCTTGATGTCTCGCTCAAGCCCCAAAATGAACTTACGAGCCTTATCCTCTTTGTTGGCCACAAGAACGGCTGTGAAGCGGTTAAGTCTCACAAATTCGGCTGCGTACTCTTCCACAGACCTGGAGCCCTGTTTCAAGATAGTCTTATGTTACAACATTGCATGAATAATATGTAATGAAATTCCATTATTAGGATTAACGATCAACCTGTTTCAGGGCTAAGAATTGTTTCTCCATCTCAACTCTGGTGCTGCTAGGAAAGAACTTCTCCAAGAAGCTCCTAGTGAAAGTGGCCCAAGTGATCGGTCTTTCGAGCCTTTCGGACTCGGACCTCCACCAGATATAAGCCAAGTCCACCAACTGGATGGTAACCACATCCACACAATCTGCATCTGCAACTCTAGCTGCCAAAAGCAATTGCTCTATCCGAATCAATCACTGTTCAGCCTCCAAAGGCATCTCAGTGCCTGAAAATCTGTCGGGATGCAGCCTCATAAAGTCTGTGACAATTCCCGGACGGGAAAGAAGAACATCCTGCCTGGGTGCAACGAGCGGAGGAACTCGAGCGGCTTCCAAAGCAGCCATCACCAAATCACTATGGTTCTGCTGCTGATTAATCAAGCGCTCAAGCACAGCAGTGACAGCCTCAATCGGATCAACCTGCAACTGAGAAGTAGAACCCCTGCGAGCCATAGTCTGCACAAAACCAAAAACAGTTAGCAACCAGATCAATGTTGATAACAATTGATTCATTTATGCATGCATAGTTGGTGAAATGTTGAGTAGATCCCAGTTCAAGCCAAGCTTGTCTAATATATTAGGCAACTAATACATTAGCCAAACCTGAGCTCTGATACCACTAAAAATCCTGTCACGCCCTGCTTCTCAAAAGAGAATACGGAATACGGATATGCGAAAAAAGCCCAGCGAATGATTTTCATCATCCATAAGCTGTTCAAGAATCTTTACAACATTCACAAAATAATCAGAGTCGGAAGCAAAAGTATCAACCACCAAGCACATATGAACCAAAATACCAACAAGAATACATGAAACCAAATATATAAATCTCAAATAGTCATGATCTGAATAAAACAAATATCCTGGGCCACATTGCCCAAATACAAGAATAAATCCAAGTAATCAAATACAATATTGTTCTAGCAAGCTATAAGAAATAATAATAATAAAATGCAGTACTAATACTTCATGTCACAATACCGTCTGGAACCTGTTCCCCAAAATCTGCAATTCAACAATTGTAGGGAAGAGGGAAAGAGAAAATAAGTACCCGTCAATTGTAAGTTACAGGCCACTTATAATGTAGGATACAAGTATATAGGGAAACTAACTAATAGCATGGGATAAGCATGATGTCAAATAAACAACTAGCATGGTAATGTGATCAAGTACATGTGGCATATGGCAGGAGTCAAGTATCATGTAATCATGTATCAATTATCAAGTTTCAAGTCTCAAGTATCATGTAGTCAAGTATCAAGTAAGCATGTATCATGTTCAAGTATCATATTCAAGTATCATGTATCAAGTCTTGTAGTGATTGCTATCTAGGTAGTACTTCATGCATCCCACACTGCATGGTTGCTACAACAAACAGTTTCGCTTTAGATTCATAGTAGACCATAGAGGGCAGTGTACTCATGGATAAGTCAAGTATCGAGCTCCAAGCTCCAAATATCATGTATCTTGTATCATGTAATCACATGTCAAGTTCTGCAAGTGGCAAGTATCGTGTCTTGCATGCAAGTGTCAAGTAATCACGTGTCAGTATCATGTCTTAAGTAATCACGTAGAATCAGTGGATCCCTTTACGAGTACACGTTTCTGAATTATCCACTATTAGATCTGTCCCTTAAACCTCGGCTTGGTTATTTATTATTAATGTCAAACAAGCATGTATATGTGCAAAATATATCAAGAATAACATGGCATGATCATGTAACAAGTTTAAGTTGCAAGGCAAACATGTACGAGTGCAAAATATCACATAAAAGAATAAAATAAATAAATCTCAAGTTCAGGACAGCAAGACCATACTGTAGTAAAACAGTAATTCCCAGTGTTACAAGCATACAAATCTGAATCCGTCGAAATGTCTAGAAAATAAACTCCCAATAGAATCTAGAGAGTGTAAATAAGTCATATATTAATTTACAAAAACATAGCTCAAAACTGATTTGAATACAGAAAATAGGTTCAGCCAGAAATCAGTAAAACGAATTCATACTCAATAAAACAATATCAAAACTCATTAAATAAATCCACGAAAAATCTGGGGTATTCCTCTATATGTCCAGTATCTAAATACAAAGTTTTAAAATTTTTCAGTAAAATTAGATCAGTCATCAAAAATCACGAAACATCAATAAACGAGAGTTTGGCAAATCTGGAATTCCCAACACTACTGTACGAAAGCTATAATATCTCTCAACTAGTGAAACGAAATCCAAATCTACCAAGGGAAGATGAAAATAGACAAAATATATTAACTTTCATATTTCACAAGAATTTTTCATACAGTAGAAGTAAATTGGGTGAAAATACGATTCTTTACTGAAGAGCGAGTAAAATACAGCAAGTATAGTTTTCATAAACGAGCATAAAACGACACATAAAACTTGTCAATAAAATCCACCAAAATTCTGGGTAACCCTTAGTAGGTATAGAAAAACTGATCAAAGTTTCAGATCAAAATAATATGGGTAGCATAGTTATTAAAATGATTTAGTCATAAAAACACCAAGAAACGAAATCTGGAAAAAGATCTACACCTCTGTAGTAAAACAGTCATATCTCACACATACGAAAACGAAATCGAGCAAGATCAGAGGAGTTTGAAAATAGATGAAATTCTCTAAACTCTTGTTTTATACTGAAATTAAGATACTGACTTCAAGACAATCCAAAACAGCAAACAAAACAGATTAGCGACAAAATACAGATTTTTCCCTTTAACAACAACTCAACATATATCATACAAAACTTGTTCAAAACACAACCAAACATGAAATCGAGTCTACCAAGTGTCCAAACATCCTGAATTAGGGTATCTAGAATGTCCACACCAAGTATATCACAAGGGTCTCAATAAAATCACGAATTCTCACAAAAGTCCCACATACATGATCAAATCAAGAACGGGTAGGACCTAAGTTATTCATGTCAAATTTTATGTCGTGAGTCATCTATGGTCAAATAGCACTATAGAGACAAAACTCATCAAGAATAACACAAACAAGAGTCGTCTCTAGACCCAACTACACTATAGGTGGTATTTTTGACTTGTATTATACAAAGGAATTTGAGTACAAGTTACTTACCTTAACCGTAGATGAAGAACGACGAAAATCAAGAATAACGGGAATTGATTCCCGAAAATGAGAAAAATCCACGAACGGAAATCCACGAACGAATGAATCCAAGCAAACTTGAGCAAAAATCTCCACATGAACAATTCCACCAAATGAGAGATGATCCAAAGAGAGGGATGGCGGCTATGGTGGCTTGCAGCCTGGGGTTGATCAGCGCCGGGGAAAAAGAGATGGGGAAAGAGAACGAGAGAGTGCAAGGTGTATGGTGGTCGGGTGGTGGTGAATTGGGGTTGGGATTTGAGTAGTTGACGGAGGGGGGGTTCAGCCTGGGCGTAAGGGGGTGTCGGGTGTGCTGGTGTCGGGTTGCGGCGCAGCCAAGGAGAGGAGGGCCGGGGGTTTAAGAGATGTGGAGAATTAGGGTTAGGGTTTTAGGGTAAGGGTTTATATAGGGGAATTGATTAGGGTTTAATAGTAGTGGATATGGTTAATGGGGTAAAAATGGATCCAATAGGAGTAATAATAGGATTTAGACTAATGAGTTTTAATTAGGATCAAGTGTATAGGATTTCAAATAGGAGTTGGGTTTAATTGGCTTGGTAATCAATTTGGGATCAAAACAATAGGATAGGAATTAGGATGAGCCACCAAAACCACCATGAGCACTAAAAGACAACAATAAAGAGAACGAAACACAAATGGAGGGCGAAACTACGACAATAATCAAGAACCAATCAAGAAATAGAAATAAGGTCACAGAAGATCAGGACTGAGCCACAAAATGAATATATATATTGAAAATACCCCAATATACGGATCTAGAGAGATACATGAAGGAACAAAATACTCAAGAAAAAGGAAAATACATCAAAAATACGAAAAACGAGAAATAGGGGTTACAGCAGTCATTGTTACTTCTATCTACTTTGCCCGATAGTTATGGTATGGAGGAATAGACAATTTCAAGTACTATGACAGATTTGACGACTGTACAGGATGTGGTGAGTAACATTCTGAACGAGGAGGTGAGAAGGGTGAGAAACGAGGGATATCCATCATCATCTTCTAGAGATACCGCAATGTCTATTGAGAAGAGATGTAAGAGATCTAAGAGCAGTCGAAGAAGAAAGGATTAGAGTAGTTCATCTAAGAGTTGGTCTGATGATAGCGGTGGGGGATATGAGCCTGAGTGCTGGTATTATCACAAGAGGGGACACATGATGCACAGTTGCAAGACTTATATGAAGAACAAGCCGGAACCGAACAGGACAACCTAAAGGAAGCTCAAGTGGGGCTTGTTGAAGAGCTATGCTTATCAGCTCAGGAGGAGTTGGGCACTCAAGATTGGTGTATTGATTCGGGAGCATCTTTTCATTGCACTCCGAGGAGAGATGTGTTTGATGACTACAAGAAGAGTTCTTTTGGAGATGTGATCATGGAGAACGGTCACCGGTGTCCTGTACATGGGGTTGGTATTGTTCGCGTGAAAGCTAATGATGATCAATGTGTTGTCGTGTAGGAGACAGTACATGTTTTAGACTTGAAGAAAAATCTTATCTCGATTGGAAGACTAGACAAAAATGGTATGTCTACTACAGTTGGTAGTGGGGAGTGGCGTATAGCTGCAGGTTTAAGCAAATACAGGGAACACTGTATTTGCTTAGAGATGCAAGGGGCGTTTCTCCTATAGTTGACTCTCAGCCGGAATCGAAGAGTAGGTTGTGTGGGGTGCAACCGAGTTCTTTCAGTTGTAGATGGGAGGTTACTAATTTAATGGGAGTTGCTAGCCATGGAAGTGATCTTAGAGGGCAAGACGTTGCTGCGGTGAGAGTACTTTGCAAAATAGAAGATGAAGCTTCAATCCGCTCTTGTGAGGTAGAGAGCACTGGTCTCGATATGCGGGATGATGTCGATGAGGATAACCGAAATGGGGATCTAGGGGTTGAACAGTCTGCGGATATTGTGGAAGTATCGTCCACAGAGACTTCTATTGTAGATGGTGCATTGAGAGACTTTGAACCATGTCTGGTGTGAATGAAGAGTCTGCGAGTTAGGGAGTCTTGTAACACGGAATCTGACACGGGAGGTTGTTTCTCTGGTATTCGTGCTCTATGTGATTGGTGGGGCACATCCTTCATGAGGCGATGAAGGGTGGTTGGTGCACTCCACGTGGTGGAGTGGCGGAGGTGCTCTTCATGAGAGTGGGGAGTACTTGGGTCTTCCATTAAAGTGAGCGATTGACAGAGATAATTGAGGTAAAAATTACAATAACTTTGAAGCATTCAGTATTTGGTCCAAGTGGGAAATTGTTAGGATTGTGGCCTCAAATACACGTAGGCACGAAGTACTTGAAGTTGGAGAAGAAGAGGAGGAGACGAAGACAACAAGAGAAGATAACAACAAGTAGAAGATGTGTAGTCTGGAGAGTTTAGGAGTGCAGTCGACCGACCCTAACTGTGGGAGGTCCTTCGAGTGTACGGGGTCCAACAGAAAGCAGGCCAGCCGACTGTGCGTTCGACCGGTCTAGAGTTCATGAGTTGGTTTTACACATTGCGGTCGACCAACCTGGGGGTGCGGTCGACCGTCAGCGTCGCTATGTGTTATTTGGGCTGACGGGATTCAGGCCCAATAAACTGGATTTGTGTTTATCTTTTAGGGTTTACTTGGGGGCTATATATATGGTTGTAGACTCTAAGGTTTATTGTTGATGTATGCCCTAGAGACCAGTTGTGTATTAACATTACTGATTTACATTGTATCATGATATTTATTTCATATATGAGGCATTTTATTTATTGTGTTGTTTATTATGATTAAATGAACATAATAAAGTCCTTAGAATAGTAGGTTCAATACTATAGGATATCAAATGCATGACTTGATTGTGAAATCATATTGGTTGTAATCAGAACAATATTCTTAAATTTCCCTAGTCAAGTATTATTGTGAATTAAGACAACAATAATACATAGAGACTAGTATGTGCGTAGACTGATGACCATATCTCACGGGTCATGGATATGAGATATCAAGTCTTCACATGGGTACATATTAGAGTAATAATGTACTAGACTGACCCACTATGAGAATGCTGCATGAACCGTTACGTAAGTGTCATAAGTGATTCTCACAGTGATCATGGTGTACGTAGTCCTTTGACTTGAAGTCACTACGGTTCCCTACATGAGAGGTTATATATTTTAATATCGTCAAACGTTGCCTGTAATAAGGTGAGTATAAAGTCGACTATTGGATATACTACAAATCATGTGGATGGATGTGAGTGGCTTAGATATAATTTGTCCCTCTTACAGTGGATTCTCCTATTAGTGATGACGATATGGATGCACGACTAAACCTGGATGAGGATTATACATCAACAGATGACGACTCAGACGACTCAGAGTTTGTAGCTAACACTCAAAGAGTGGTCACATCATCTACCCCAGAGATGGTAGCTTCTACATACAGTGCAGTTCCGGGGCAGCGAGAATGCCGATGGGTTTCATGGTTCGGTGAGTGGCTAAGAGGTCTCATGAGGAGTCCTTGGATGACTACCTTGAGATTTTTGCAGCTGTCAAGGCGGCCAAAAACAATGGTGGAGGTACACATTGTTTTCTATCTTCTATTTTCAACTTTATGTCAGATACAGATGTTTTTACTTTCGCCGAAACTTGTGGCCTAGAGATGTGTGATTTAAAACGTAATTCTTTCTTGCTTAACAAAATTAAAGGATGTGAAAGAGATAAAGTACACATAGACACAACCATAAATATCATTTTGATTCTACCCTTAGAGGAGGGCGAGGTGGAGGGGCACGCCCCCAACAACACGTGCAACCCCCAAAACGGTTCCGAATGAGTATCCTCTTTTGGAATTCTAGGGGGTTGGGGGGCAGGGTAAACGGGAAATGGCTAGGGACGTTATTAATACTTCCAAAGCAGATGTTGTGGGTCTTCAGGAGACCAATCCTACGCAGGGGTTTAGACTCAGAAGGCTAAGGGAAATTAGAATCAAGGAGTAGAAAGTACGCCCCTCTATTGGAGCCTAAGAGGGTATTGCCATCAGCTTTAACTCGGATATCTTCACATGTCTGGATTAATTCCAAGGTGATTATTCGCTATTAGTCTGACTGCTACATTGAATGGCCAGTGCATTTTGGAGTGAACTCTTTTCAATCCAAGAATGGTGGTAGAAGGTCTGGGTTGTTGGGGGTGATTTCAATAACACAAGGTATACCTTTAAGCAATGTGGCACAGGCTCGAGTGACATGATTAGGGAAGAGTTCAATAAGGGTGATTAGTGATCTGGAGCAGAATGACATTCCAATTAACGACCGGCTCTTCACTTGTTCGAACATGCAAGCGGCCCCTATTATAGCTAAACTAGATAGAATCCTTGTCCCCTTGGACTGAGAAGCAACTTTCTCAATGGCATCCGCAAAATCACTTCCAAGATCAACCTCAGATCACGTCCCCATCATTCTCTCCCCGGGAGAGCAATGCTCCCGAAATTCGAGGAAATTCATATTCGAGAAGGCAAGGCTGGAGATCCAGGGATTTCACCATATGGTTATGGAAAGCTCGGCTTTGCCAACCCAAGGTACGGATGCTACATCCTGCCGGTGTGAAAAGCTCCAATGGCTACGCAATATATTCTCAATTGTTTGGCATGCAAAAGACTCATTCCTAGAGAGCATTGACGATTTGGAAAGATTGGAGGAGTCTCATGACTTGTCCCAAGAGGAGCATAATAGAGTACTCGGGCTTAGGAATAACATTGCAAACTTATCTAAACTAGAGAAAATCAAGTGGCAACAGAGATCTAGGATTTCGAGGCTCAAAGAGAGAGATGTGAACACTGTCTTCTTTCATCAAGCAGCCAGTGCACGACGAAGATTTAACCTTATCCTATGTATCCAAATGGACTCGGGGATATCTCAGAACGAGACGAAAATCACAAAAATCTTCCAAGCTCATTACAAGGGCTTATTCGGGAAAAAGAATGATTTTAAAGTCCCTCTAAGAGGGAATTTCTGGCATCATCATGAAGCTACTTAGTAAATGCGAGAGATGGAGGCCCAATTCACGGAGGAGGAAGTGTGAGAGGAAATTACTCATATGGGATCAGACAAGGCACCAGGGCCAGACGACTTCCCTATGATGTTTTACCACACTTGTGGGAGGAAATCAAAGAGGATATTATTGCCCTTATGGATGAATTCTTCGACCATAGCTTAAAATTGGGCATGTTCAACTTTGCTAAAGTCATACTCATAACCAAATAGGAGGAAACCCTTAGGGTGGGTAATTTCAGACCCATTAGCCTCCTTAACTGCTCGGTCAAAATTATCACCAAGGTCCTAGCCAGTAAGTTGGGAAAAATAATGGATGGATTAATCAGTCGCGAACAATCGGGCTTCATCAGGGGAGATGTATTCTGGACTGTTTCATATTGCAAATGAGAAGAGCTACCTACTGAATTTAGACTTCGAGAAAGTGTATAATTCAGTGGACTGGGAGTGCCTGCTGGAAACTCGCAAAGGCAGAGGATTTGGTGACAGATGGATCTAACACTGCTTGTGTATGAGTAAAATGTCCATCTCTGTTAACGGACAAACATGCCACCCCTTCTCCTGTAGGAAAGGACTTAAGACAAGGGGATCCACTCTTACCCCCTTCTTTTAACCCTTATTGCGGATATGCTGAAGGCCATGTTGGACAAGTGCAAGCAAGGAGGCTGGATCGCCCCAGTGGCTAGTAGTAGGAACGTCAGGGATGTACGATTATACAATATGCGTGTAACTCCCGTTTCTAATTATACAAAAAATTTCTATGTATTTGTGTATTTCAACTATTTATTTTATAATCTTCTATTCGTTCGAACTCTCTTACTTATACTAAATTATTTAATTATTTATTAATTAGTGTTTAAACCACACATTGTATCATATGTTAATCTCCTATTTGATTTCAAACTCAAGCCCACATTTAAATCCTAATTCAAACTCAAAATCCGGATCCTAATCCAACCTAACCCGAAACCCAAATCCTAAACCAGCCCAATCCCAAATCCAAACCCAAAACCTATACTAAACCCACTACTCCTAAAACTCCATAATCAATTTCCCCCGGTAATCCCCAATAATCTCAACTTCCCTAATAAATCTCCTCCATCAACTCATCATCTCCATTAATTATCCCCTAATCACCATAACTTCATCTTTCTCACCTCCTATCCACCTGAACCTGAACATCACCCCCTGAAGCCCTCCTTCCACTTCAAGCTCAACATCCACCCTACCACTCCATTACCCCCCTCACCAGACCAGCACACCCTAACAACCTTCTTCCTCCACCCGAACACCTTAACCTCCACCTTGACCACCATCTTCTCCATCAGCTCCGAACCCAACTCCCCATCCACCTCCTTGCTGCATCAACCCTACACCCAACTCTACTGCATCCCAACAGCCATCCTCTTCCCGAGCCCTTGCTGCATCCAAATCCATCATCCCACACACCATACAACCCGAACGACTTCATCTCCTACACCACCACCAACACCATAACATTTTCCTTCAATCCCTTGCTTCCTCTGTCCTCCACATCGTCTATTCTTGCTGCTATCGTCTACAAGTCCTTCACCCACACCTTATCCTCTCACCACCATCAACCTACAAACCCTCCACCTTCCTCATACATCCCAAGCATCAACCCACTGCTATCTCACCTTCTTCATCTCCCCAACAACCCAACTCACTGTCCCCTCCACCCTCAGCCGACCTTGTTGCCTTCTTAAACCAGGACACCCACCCCCTCTCCCCAAACCGATAGCCCCCTACTCCAATCCTGACACCGCAACCCAGCTTCTACGCACCCCCATTATTGCTGCCACCACCCTTAATCCTCAATCTCGGACCCAACATCCCCTTGCTGTGATCGCTCAATATCGTCGTCGATGATGTCCTTGTTGTTATTGCTGTCGTTGCTCGTTATTGCTACCGCCTTGCCGTTGTTATGCTGTCATCCATTGCCGACATTGCTCTGTCTCGTCCCTGTGGTGCTCACCACTATCGTGCTCATCAAATATAGGCAAGCACTCCTTTGAACTCTCGCAAGTAGCTCATTAAATATTATTATTGTTTCGTAAAATTTAGTTATTGTCCATATTCGTGCAAGCACTTCTTTGAACTCTCGCTAGTAGCTCTCATTTGTTGATCCATTGTATTATCGAATCTCATGTAACCCTTTCATGCTTTTGAAGCATTCGGTATATGCCATGTTGAATTGTTCTATTTAACCCACGTCGATTCGATGCCCATAGAAAGATTATAAAACTTCATTTTCATTGCATACACCACATGAACACAACTTATATATATATATATATATATATATATATATATATATATATATATATATATATATATATATATATATATATATATATATATATATTAAGTCCTTAGATTCGATATTGTAGAAGCTGTAATTTTCTATCATGTTAACCGTAGAGGTCTGATCTAATTACTAATGAATGTGAATACATTTCTGGGAATAGAATTATATTTTTGTGAATCATGATTCTAAATCAAAGTAATGAAATTTGCTACCATGCTGCCTGCCTGATTTTATGAAGAAAATTAAGCCCAGTCCCTGTACCCAAAATTATAATTTTATAGATTTATCTTGTAGCCTTCTGAGTGTAGATTCCAGATTATCTTACGATTTCGCAAACCAACTTGTAGATTGTGAATTATTCTACTTTTAGTGTTGTAACGTTTGATTTTCCAGGTTTCCTGTTTAGATGTGTCATTCTCGTAAACTGTTTAAAATAAATATATTGATGAAATTCTGAGCTGAGACGAATCTAATTAGAACTGATTAGGAATTAACTTCTAAATTTTGGAAGATTTATTAATGACTTTATAGTAATGTTATTAGCTTGAGAAGTTAACCTTGTACTGATGCCTGAACATCTTACCTATAAACATCTGACTATTAGGCCTAGCTAATGACTTTAGAATGTGTCGTGTAAATAGAAATTGGATCCAGTATGGAGTCTATTTTCTATAACCCCTAACGAAATCGTTTTTACTTTCCTGTTGCAGTGGGAAAGTAAGTTTTTTTACAGTATTGTATTGCTGTCCGGAAGAGATTTCTATAGAAAGGAGCTGACATGGATAAAGGATGCTATCATTTGATCAGATGGAAAAAAGCATGCATGAAGAAAACACATGGCGGACTGGGTATCATTGATCTGAGAGACATGAATCTTGCTCTGTTAGGCGAGTGTTGGTGGAAAGTGTTCCATCCCAATGGTGAAGGGTTGAAAAGAATTCATTCAACCTTACTTGCAAGGGAAAGGAACAAGCAATTTAGGTTTTCGGGGGGGGGGGGGGGGGGGGGGGGGGGGGGGGGGGGGGTGGTTGTTCTAAGGTGTCATGGTTCTAGAAAGAGATCGCCCTAGCCAATGAGCGGTTCTACATGGTGATTACATTTATTACGAATGGGCAGTCGACCAAATTCTGGTGGGACAAATGGTGCGGCACCACACTCTTGAAGAAAGGTTCCCGGATCTATACGAGCAACCGTCCCAAGCTCACACCTCTGTGGCCAAGACATGGAGGAGGGGAGCATGGAAACCATCCTTTAGAACTTGACTCATGTAACGCCCATGCCCCGAGCTTGGAAAATTTATACAATTTAGAAGACAAATTAGATACTATGTAGTAAAACTACCCACCACATGCTGCCTCTCAAAGAGTGGTTAACCGAATTGGTGACTCTTGATCATAGACAATTATATTTATATATTATTTTATTTATGTAGTCTCCCGATATAAGACTAAATCTCTTCTCAAATCCTTTCTAATTTCCCGTGCACAACCGAATCACCAAAGCCAGCACATTCAATCCCGATGGCCCCACGTTTTGGATGATGTCATCATCCTTCAAACCCAACAGCACAATGCTGTTACCATTCACATGCCCCCCCCCCCCTCCATACTATTCATCTTCAATTTTATTACACAAATGCCATCAACCATTTTACTTTAACCAAACAGCCATCATATATATATATATATATATATATATATATATATATATATATATATATATATATATATATATATATATATATATATATATATATATATATATCACTACAACATATAGAGCTTTCTACAGCAGATTAATTATAGCATTTAAGTGCTTAATATGGCTCGATGGGATCTGTTCATTCTTTATTTGATTTATTTGTCAACTATGTTATCAGTTTTTTCTATATATTTCCTAAATTCTGTGTCTTTACATAATGTTTTCTTTAGCATACTGCACTACCGGATCTTGACGACGCCACTTCATTTTTTGGTGTTTTTGATGGCCATGGAGGTGAGTTCGGAATCTGTCTTTTAGTCTTTCTGAACATTTGATATAGACTTTTTCAAATCCTTCCTAGTTTATCCTTCTCAATTTTTTTATAGAATGTTTATTGATTCCCAATTACTCTTAATTCATGATATTTTGATTTTATCATATTGTTCACCCAATGCCTTCAATAGTTACTTGTTGCCTCTTTCTTTTTGTGGTCATTCTACTCATGGTGATTTATGTGACAGACTGTAAGTAGGACTTGCCAATTCCAGACTGTGTATGGACATAGTCCAAGACATGAATATCATGCTTTTATTAATGCAAGATGAGAATGTCAATGTACTAACAAAACATATCATAAAGTTTGGATCTCTTGGTTTAGTGTAATCTCATTTAGTAGGAATATGCCTAATAATTGTGTCCCTCTTTTTCAGAGAATATTGGACATAGAGAACCACAGAATCTCACTTCCTGAAAACAAGACACTTCAGAGAAGAAACAAATGATCAAATATCTAGAGAAACTAGATTTGGTACCATTAAACTGAAAAAGTGTAATTTTTTACTGTTGTTTCAGCTAATATAGTTTAGCTAATATAGTTTATCGTTATTAGTCCTGCTCTGACAATTCTCCTCTGACTGTTTTTCTCTTTCTTTCCGAAAAGGCCTTTTATTAAAGCTTTTTCTTAAAAAAAAGTTAACATAATGAAGAGGAGGAAAAATACTTGAGTGAATGCATAATGGTATCATCCTCATATAGTCAAATTTAGCTCATACATGTTAAGGTGAACTATGGGAGTTGTTAGACAATGACCTTAAAGACCAACTTCGACATCCTAAACAGAAATAGGATACTTACATTCAAAGTAGCACGGAAAGAGAACAACCGGATAATTGTTGAATTTTTAAAATTGATTGTCTCTAATATTTGATTCTATACTTTTAACATACTAATTTAGTTAGATTTGCTAGCTTACATTCTGCAGTTACTTTTGTGATAAAAGAAGGTACACAACAATGCCTTCAAACTAAGATTTAGGTTATTAAATCAAGATGTAGGTTATGGTTTCCATCCTAAACAACTGGATAGAAGAAGCTAGATGTAGGTTTATGCTTGATCTATATCTCCAGACATATTACCTCTTCTGCATCATTTTTTAGCAGTGTGTGTTCATCATCATCATCATCTCCAGACATATTACAACTTTAAAGCTTCTTAGATTGTACTCAGTAACTATTAGATCAACCTCCGTGAGTTAGGAGTTATGACTACATGAATCTTATGTTTCATATTTTTTCTTCTACATTTGCAGATTGGAGACGTCGTGGATGAAACGAAGAATGCGAGTTGTGTTGATGTTAGGCACTCAAGAATTTTTTGTCGTCAGTTTTAAGTTTGCGAGTTGTGTTGATGTTAGGCACTCAAGAATTTTTTGTCGTCAGTTTTAAGTTTATTGGATGAACTTTTGTATCGGTTTATTGTGTAGATATTTCTATGTTGGTATGTTTTTATATATTTGTACACAAATTTGCGAAACTTTTATAGTTATAATGGTGTATTGACATTTTCAATAAATCGATTTTTATTTGTATCCGTAGATTTTTTTTTTGTATACAGTTAAAACGAAATAGCATTCCTAAAATGCTGTAAAAAACCACAAATATCAAAACGATAGCATTGCCGAAACGCTATAAATTTTATAGCGTTTTAACAAAACGCTATAGAAACTATAGTGTTTGCCGAACGCTATAGACACTATAGCGTTTTATAAAACGCTATAAAAACTATAGCGTTTTACAAAACGCTATAGAATCTATAGCATTTCGGAAACGCTATAGAAACTATAGCGTTTTTTAAAATGCTATAGAAACTATAGCGTTTCCGAAATGCTATAGAAACTATAGCGTTTCCAGAACGCTATAGATTCTATAGCGTTTTGTAAAACGCTATAGACTTATTATAGCGGAACTTTTGATAGCGTTTGTAAAACGCTATCGTAGGTCTACTATGGCATTTTATGAATGCTATCAAATGTCATATTTGTTGTAGTGTGTGTATATATATACTATTATATTTTTTAAAAATTACGGGGTGTTACACACACACCCCTTCAGAAATCAGTGTCCTCACTGAGTACAGGGCATGCACAACCTAGTGCAGGATCTCCTTTCTAGCCGATGTGGAGCATCTGCTCTCCTATCCTTCCGACTAATCATGATCCCGGAATCCATCGCCCGATCAATCATAGTCCCGGATTTAATAAGTTGCTCTCCTATCCGCCTGATTAATCATGATCCCGGAATCTACCGCCCGATCAATCATAATCCCAGATTTAATTGTGGCACCACAGTTCCGAAATCCACCGCCCGACTGAGTCTATATGCCACATACTCGGTGTCGAAAGTCAGCTCTGATACCATTTGTAATGCCCCTGCCCCGAGATCGGACAATTTATACAATTTAGAAGACAAATTAGATACTATGTAGTACAACTGCCCACCACAGGCTGCCTCTCAAAAGGTGGTTAACCGAATTGGTGACTCTTGATCATAGGCAATTATATTTATAAATTATTTTATTTATGTAGTCTCCCGATATGGGACTAAAATCTCTTCTCAAATCCTTTCTAATTTCCCGTACACAACTGAAACACCAAAGCCAGCACATTCAATCCCGAGGGCCCCACGTTTTGGATGACGTCATCATCCTTCAAACCCAATAGCACAGTGCTGTTACCATTCACGTGCCCCCCCACCCAATACTATTCATCTTCAATTTTATTACACAAATGCCATCAACCATTTTACTTTAACTAAACAACCATCATCATATATATATTATATATACTATTATACTTTTTGAAAATTACAGGGTGTTATAGTCGAGAATCCCATAGGAGGCTGGGAGCCCTCCAACACTACATCGCACAGACTGGGGTGATGACTCACACAGCCCAGACCGAAAATCTTGGGGGCTGAAGAACAATGGTTTTTTCATAGTTTGTTCCCTTTACAATCGTATCCAATTCCGGGGATGTAGGCCTAGGTGGGCCCAGATCCTCTGGAAGGCAAAGGTGCCTCTCAAAGTTAGGGTATTCTTCTTCTTGGTACTCAATAACACCATCTTGACTAGCAAAATTCTAGCCAAAAGACAGCCGAACATTGAGACCAACTGTAGATTCTGCAACTAGCATACAGAATTGCTGAACCATCTCTTCATTGATTGCCAACGAAGTAAGGCAACACTGATTGAGATTCTGCGGGCCTTAGGTACGAATGAGTATCCCAACACATATAAGGAGTTGTGGATTTGTCCCAAATTTGCATTTATGCGTCACGAGATTAAAGAAGCGTGGTACATCACTATCGCTGCTACAATCTGAGTTTTATGGCTTGACAGAAATAACTTTTACTTTCGTAGGACCTATAATAGTACTTCTGGTATTTTAACTCATATCGTGAATCTTATTTTCTTTTGGGCTACAGCTGCTGCCACAGGGCCGAGAGGGAGGATCGCCAGAGGCTTCCAGGTAGATGAGTATGATGATGAGGAGGTAGAGTTCGGACCTACCCTACACTGAACGGAGCGACGACATCCAAATTCTCACCTTCCAGAGATTTGTTGGAAGGACCGCTATATTGTAATTGTTTTCCTCTGTACTTGTTATTGTGTATGTCGGTTTCACTTTTAGATTGTCCCACCCTCCAGGGCGATGTTGGAGGTTTACGGTTTATTTCCTGCATTATAGTTCATTGTACATTTTCCCAGTACTCTGGGGATGTTTTATTAAACTCTAATTAATGAAACAGGATGATGATATTTCACATTTTCCCTTTAAAAAGAACCTCCAAAAAGAAATATTATCTGCATAATCTTTTTTAGCTATTTTTAATATAATTTTTTTTCCTAATTCCCCACTATTTATCTATTTCACCAATTGACCACATACAAAAAATTGTACGTATTGATCAAATAATATGCCTCATTATATAACAAAGAGAATAAAAAATGTCAGATGAATAAATAATAATTTATAATAAAATAACTAGTCTACAAATAATATATTACTTAAAAAAACATATTTACATTAATAAAAACAATTGTGAACTAAAATAAAATGTTTGATGTTTTTATATACTGTAATTAACATTTCGTATTATTTTTAAAAATTAATAACCTTCAATAATAAATTATAAGCAGAACAATTAAAATAATTTTAAATTTTTGGTAGTAAAAAGTAATTAATTGTGTTATAAACTATAGAATTGAGCCAAAATAATCTATACCAGTATTTCATCAAATAGAACACTAAAAAGTTCTTACTAGTTTCACTTTTCTATAAAAATGTTGTCACCTCGCAAATTTTTGTAATTATATTTGGACATTTATAAGTTGAGATTACATTTTTCTTGAAAGGATTTTTTGATGTATGTCTAATTGGCACATACACAAAGGTGGCTTCTCCTGTAAATTGCATCAGTTTCACAGTATGACTATATTCATTGACAGAATCACATCCCTATAGATTGGTGTGAATCGTGTGATTCGATTTCTGCCTCAAGTATGTCTACAAAGACCTTTTTAACTTTTCAAATTCAGGTAGCCAATTTTACAGATATTCCCCACCAAATGAGATAACTTATGTTAAATGTTTTCTCGGCTTGTAGCCAAGGATGACTATTAATTTTTAATATCATGCAAAGAAAATATGGGATTCAGCCAACAATGGATGATTATCTGTTGTTGTTGATCTATTGGGACGAGGCTAAGAAAGCTCAAAGAAGCTATCAAGGATATGTCGATTGAACCTGGGTCATTTGTGTGGGGATCTTTGATATGTGTTTGCAGGATTAATCGGGGAATGCGGAGTGCTGAAATAGCAGCAAAAAAGCTGGCTGCTTTGATTCCTGATTGGAATGTGTAGAGGTCGAATGAGTATACCACGGAATGGGAGACTGCAAAAATTGGCGGGGTGTGTTGTTAATAGTTTTGTGGCCGAATTAGTTACCACCTCTGTTCAGACTTCAGATATGTTAAACATTTTCCAATTAAAAAATTGTTGGCCATATCCAGTCAGTTTTAGCGTTGTGAATCTCAAAGAATAGTCGACATTAGTTGCTAGGAAATTATTCCCTCTAGAGGATCTTGTTAAGTCTTTGACACGATCAATACAAACCACCAAGCAAATATTAGATCACACCAATTACACAAAGTACATAAGAATTGTCCCGGTTGGGGCTTTCACCTTAATCCGGAAGAGGAAGAACCGAGATGTTATTCAGTTAGAGAAGATACAAAAATATTACAATTCTCATCATGACCATCTCTCAAGCCTAACTGGAACTACTTGTTGTTTACAATGGAGAAATCTCTCACCTCTCAGATAAAGTACTTTTTTCGCCTATTCAGCACTCAATAGAATCAAATCTTTCTTAGAGCAGTTACAATGAATATAGATCTAGAGAAAACCCTAATTTAGATATCTTGATACAATAACTATCCGACGTATACTAAAGAGATAGAAAAACAATTAGAGCCGTATAATCTAACCAGAAGATGAAGTGAGCTTCATACGAACCAGCCAGACCCGCACCCAAAACCTACAGTCTCGCGCATCACGGACGTCTACACACGTTGCGGTTGACCGTACTCGAGTCTTCCCATACCCGAGGGGTCAGCAGTCGACTGCTGCTGCTTTCTTCTTCTTCGAATCATCTACTCGTATCACCATCTTCCCTTCACACTGAATAAGTATACAAAACATTAAACCCAACAATCTCCACATTGGACTGCATACTGATGTGTCGAATTTATATACAAATATTTGTACTCATTTACCTATTAAAATGACTTGTTTTCGCTGATATTGTCTATAATTCATCTTATTTCTATATGATTTCATTTAATTAATTATTTTTGAAGAAATAATATTTTTGATGCAAAAAGTAAAGAATTGTGGAAAAAATCAACAAACAAAGTAAAATAATTGATTTATCATTTTTTATTGTTTTGTTGAGTTAAAATTGTGATAAATAAATTTTAAAAGGATTTTTATGCGCTAAATATAATTTTTAGTTAGTTTAATTAATTTTAAACTAATTAATTTTATTCTATTTAAAAATCCTAATTTCTGGTATTATATTGTGTACGCAGCAGCACGTGGTGGAAATAAAAGGAAGAAAAGAAAGTAAGGAAAATAAATAAAATTCTGGGTTATAAAAGGAAGGAAATAAAGGAAGAGTGTGGACTTTTATGCAAAAGGCACAACCCTAATTCTCTCTCCCGTTCTCTATAAGAAGAAGCAAAGAAGGGGAGAAAGTGAGGAGGTGATGGCTGACTTTGACTAATAATAAATAAATAAAAACAAAAAAAAAAATATTTAAGGAGAGAGAGAGAGACAGACACCTCTCTCTCTGTCTTCTGAAGTTGGGCGAAATCGAGAAAGGAAGAGAGAGGAAGCAACCGCACCTGATCCACACGTGCGGCGCAGCTGGGCCCCACGCGACTTGGACGAAGCAGCAGGCTCCTTCTTCTCCTCTCTCTGGCGCGCGCATCAAAGCAGACAGCGGGTTTGCTAACTCGGCGGGTCCACGCACGACAGGAAGTGAGAGTTCCTGAACGAAGACAGCGTGCGGCTCAGCACCCGACGAGACAGCGACGCAGACGCCTCTGATTTTGGGACACGCGGCCCAACAACGGCAGTGTGACAGACTGATACGTTGATTGACGGCGCGTGACAGCAACACTTTTAGCTCCGACTTTTGAGACAGAAAAGGGGTTTGAATTAAATTTTGTATTTTTTATCTTTTCTTCTCTTTATTTTTTGATGCAATCCCAAACAAATATGACTGAAGTTATTATTTCTAGAGGCTAAGGTGTAGCGAAGTTTTGAACACAAATTTTAATTCCTTCTTATTTCTCTATTTTTCCTGATTGTGTTTTAATTTTTATTATTTATGCGTACAACATGGTGGATAGACATTTGTATGATTTTTTTTAAATCATAAAGAGACCGAATAGGTGATTTGTGATTAATAAAAATTAAGACCGTATATTGGAGGACGTGACCGTTAAGAAATCCAATTTCTTAATTAATAATTTGGTGGATAGACGAATGATTAATTGAGAATAACTTTTAGACTACGTTGATAGAGTGGTTAATATCTTTAGGATTTTGGTCGACAATTGGGAAAGATAATATTTTTATTTTATAAGAAATTATAATTTGTGTGTGTGATAAACGAGGTGAACCAAGAGCCCTAGAACTATTTTTACCCTTAACAAATTACAAGAGCATTCACTGTTTCACAGCCCTCTCCCTCTTCACCAATTTAGTTAGATAATTAGATTAAGATAATTTAGTTGCTTTATTATTTATAAAATTCGACCTTCCAAATAGTGATTCATCTAGCGATATCGGTACTCAGTAAAATATCTAGTCCCTGTGGGTTCGACACTCTACTCATCTATCTATATTACTTGTGCGATTTTGTACACTTGCAAATATCAACATCAAGTTTTTGGCGCCGTTGCCGGGGACTAGTTATTTTTTTATTGATATTGAAAATTGCTAGATTATTGCTAATTTGGATTCTTTGTAATTATTTTTATTTTATTATTATTTTACATCTTTTATTTTCTTTTGACTAACTTTTATTTATTTTTTTCTTTCTTATTTTAGTTTTTTTTAGTTTTTCTATTTTTCTTCTTCTTTTTTCTTTTTCGATACGTACATTTCAGGACATATACGTACATTGCCATGGCGAACGATGAGAACAGGCCTTTGAGAGACTATGCTATGCCCTCAATTTATGAGTCAAGCATAAAGAAGCCGGTTATTGAAGTTGACGATTTTAAAATTAAACCGGCGATGATTCTAATGATTCAACAGACTGTTCAATTTTTGGGACTACCACATGAGGATCCTTACGCTCACATTGCAGATTTTTTAGAAATTTGTGACACCTTCAAGCACAACGGTGTATCAGACGATGCAATTAGACTGAGACTCTTTTCTTTTTCCCTGCAGGATAAGGCGAAGGCTTGGCTACATTATCTACCACCAGGTAGTATTTCTACTTGGGAGGGACTTGCACAAAAGTTTCTAGCAAAGTATTTTCCACCAGCAAAGACCGCAAGGCTAAGAAATGACATTTGCACATTTACTCAATTTGAGACCGAGTCTTTGTATGATGCATGGGAAAGGTTTAAAGAGTTATTGAGAAAGTGTCCTAATCATGAACTACCAAAATGGCTGCAAATGCAAACATTCTATAATGGTTTGGGAGTTATACATAGATCTATGGTTGACGCAGCAGCTGGTGGTGCGCTGATGAGCAAAACTTACCAAGCAGCCTATGATCTTTTAGAAGAGATGGCATCAAATCATTACCAGTGGTCTTCAGAGAGAGCAATGCCAAGAAAAGTGGCTAGAGTTTTTGAACTTGATCCTTTTTCTACTTTAAATGCAAAAAATGATATTTTATATAAACAAGTAGAAAATATAAATTTTAATGTTATGCAATCTAATATGATTTGTAATCTTTGTGCAGGAAATCATTCAAGTTCAGATTGTCAAGTGGGGAACCCTTTTGCTCCATCAAATACCGTAAATGAAAATTTTGTGTCAAACTTTCAAATGCAAAACAATCATTATGTAAACACATACAATCAAGAATGGAGAAACACCCCCAATTATCCATGGAACTACAATCAAGAAGCAGTTATACCACCTCAAATTTTTTCACAGCAAGAAAAGAAGCCGACGCTTGAAGATATGTTTGAGCACTACATACAAAAGACAGATTTGGCAATTCAAAATGTTGCAAATTCAACTTTGGCTTCCATCCAAAATCTTGAGGTACAAATTAGTCAAATTTCAAATATTCTTAATGACAAAACTGCAGGAACATTACCAAGCAACACAGTTGTCAACCCCATGGAAGATTTCAAGACAATAACACTAAGCAGCGGGAGGATAATTGAGCAACCACAAGAAGAAAATGAAGAACATAATGTGGTTGAAAACCCAAGTGAGATAGAACAAATTGTGGAGGAACAAATTCAGCATGAGCAAGTAATGTATGATGTTTTTAATTCTATAAATTTTCCTCCAGAAGAACAGTCATCTTTCCAAGTAAGTAAAATTGATTTAATTGTGGGCGAGAAACATAAGGCTAAATTTGAAAAATCACCAATTGAAGTATGTCCAACAAGTTCAGAAATTCTTGAAACTCAAAAAGAAAATATTTTTGAACATGTTATGTACTTGGATGCTGAACCTTCTATTTATTCATTTTTTCAGCATAAATTCAAAGAGGTGGGGGAATCAAAGACAACATCATCAAGAAGGAAACGCCTCAAATTGGAACTTGAACCTGATCCACACAAGAAAAGAAAAATTAGAAAGGATGTTTTAATGTTGTTGGATCTTGGCGTTACTTAACCATCTCACCCCTATGTCTGGCTGAAGACTTAAAACTTAGCGCTTCTTGGGAGGCAACCCATGTTTTCTTTTATTGCATTCAGTTTTTATTATCTTTTAGTTTATTTTATTTTAATTTTTGATTTTATTTTGTAGGATTGCATCAATTTTTGAAAGTTGCCAAACGGAGCTGTTTTGAACACCTGCATTGATGGCTGTTTTCGAGCAGTTTAGAGTCAAAATCTGGAAAACTGATTCAAAGAGAAGTTGTAGACAATTTTCTTAGCTTTCCAGCAAAAAAAAAATCAGCCCATTTCGACATCTACAGCTCCAGATATCGCCAAAATACTGAATGCTGCGCGTGCAGAAATTTAAAGACGAATCAGGGGAGATATTCTAAATTTTTTGCATTCTTTTTGTTTTTCTTTTCCTTTCCCATTGAGGACAATGTGATATTTAAGTTTGGGGGGAAGGTTTACAAATTTATTTTTATTTTTATTATTTTTGAAAAGAAAAACAAAACAAAAGGATTATAAATGGGCTCACCATTACACTTTTGAGTTCTTTATTGTGATAAGCATTGAAACAATTTTTTTGGTATAAACAATTTTTTTTATAAAGCAATATTAAGCATACTTATTTACTTTAGAATTATTGAGTTTCAAAATTCCTTACAAAATTGTGTGGGTCATGCTATTATACATAAAAGACAAATGTGATGTTTTTTCTTGTGATTATCCTCTTTGATCTAGTCCTAAACAGAGTTTAAGTAAATAGAGTAATAATGAAAAAAAAAAAAAACAAAAAAAAAAAATTTATTATGAATAAAGTCAATCTACTCCAATGTTTTGAGTTGCTTAGTAACTAGGGGTATTCATCACAAATGTTTACTTTTACGTAAAACGGCAACTTGAAATATGAGTATGCAAAGCACTTTAAGTTTGTGACTTGTTGAGTAACCGGGTGAATTCACCACAAATGATTTGCATTCGCGTAAAAAGGCAAGTGACAACTTAAAGAATGTTACTAAAAAAAAAAAAAAAAAAACTCTAGTTTGCTACTCGGTTTGTAGTAGAGAGAAGGGATAATCACAGATTGAGTTGTTGCATACTATAATTACATTAATTGCATGACAAATGCGATTTTTTTTTGGGAATTATGAATAAATAATTGCACTGGAGAAAGTGGGTATGCTTAGGTTGACTTTATTTGCAATTGTTTATATTTTTAATTGTAATTTTGATGCTTGCATGATAAGATCTTTTAGTGTGATGCGTTGAGTCTACTATTATTATTCCCTTGTTTATGATTCTACTTTTTGCTCGAGGACAAGCAAAATCTTAAGTTTGGGGGTATTTGATGTGTCGAATTTATATACAAATATTTGTACTCATTTACCTATTAAAATGACTTGTTTTCGCTGATATTGTCTATAATTCATCTTATTTCTATATGATTTCATTTAATTAATTATTTTTGAAGAAATAATATTTTTGATGCAAAAAGTAAAGAATTGTGGAAAAAATCAACAAACAAAGTAAAATAATTGATTTATCATTTTTTATTGTTTTGTTGAGTTAAAATTGTGATAAATAAATTTTAAAAGGATTTTTATGCGCTAAATATAATTTTTAGTTAGTTTAATTAATTTTAAACTAATTAATTTTATTCTATTTAAAAATCCTAATTTCTGGTATTATATTGTGTACGCAGCAGCACGTGGTGGAAATAAAAGGAAGAAAAGAAAGTAAGGAAAATAAATAAAATTCTGGGTTATAAAAGGAAGGAAATAAAGGAAGAGTGTGGACTTTTATGCAAAAGGCACAACCCTAATTCTCTCTCCCGTTCTCTATAAGAAGAAGCAAAGAAGGGGAGAAAGTGAGGAGGTGATGGCTGACTTTGACTAATAATAAATAAATAAAAACAAAAAAAAAAATATTTAAGGAGAGAGAGAGAGACAGACACCTCTCTCTGTGTCTTCTGAAGTTGGGCGAAATCGAGAAAGGAAGAGAGAGGAAGCAACCGCACCTGATCCACACGTGCGGCGCAGCTGGGCCCCACGCGACTTGGACGAAGCAGTAGGCTCCTTCTTCTCCTCTCTCTGGCGCGCGCATCAAAGCAGACAGCGGGTTTGCTGACTCGGCGGGTCCACGCACGACAGGAAGTGAGAGTTCCTGAACGAAGACAGCGTGCGGCTCAGCACCCGACGAGACAGCGACGCAGACGCCTCTGATTTTGGGACACGCGGCCCGACAACGGCAGTGTGACAGACTGATACGTTGATTGACGGCGCGTGACAGCAACACTTTTAGCTCCGACTTTTGAGACAGAAAAGGGGTTTGAATTAAATTTTGTATTTTTTATCTTTTCTTCTCTTTATTTTTTGATGCAATCCCAAACAAATATGAACTGAAGTTATTATTTCTAGAGGCTAAGGTGTAGCGAAGTTTTGAACACAAATTTTAATTCCTTCTTATTTCTCTATTTTTCCTGATTGTGTTTTAATTTTTATTATTTATGCGTACAACATGGTGGATAGACATTTGTATGATTTTTTTTAAATCATAAAGAGACCGAATAGGTGATTTGTGATTAATAAAAATTAAGACCGTATATTGGAGGACGTGACCGTTAAGAAATCCAATTTCTTAATTAATAATTTGGTGGATAGACGAATGATTAATTGAGAATAACTTTTAGACTACGTTGATAGAGTGGTTAATATCTTTAGGATTTTGGTCGACAATTGGGAAAGATAATATTTTTATTTTATAAGGAATTATAATTTGTGTGTGTGATAAACGAGGTGAACCAAGAGCCCTAGAACTATTTTTACCCTTAACAAATTACAAGAGCATTCACTGTTTCACAGCCCTCTCCCTCTTCACCAATTTAGTTAGATAATTAGATTAAGATAATTTAGTTGCTTTATTATTTATAAAATTCGACCTTCCAAATAGTGATTCATCTAGCGATATCGGTACTCAGTAAAATATCTAGTCCCTGTGGGTTCGACACTCTACTCATCTATCTATATTACTTGTGCGATTTTGTACACTTGCAAATATCAACATCACATACGCATGAATCCACACGCGTAATCAAAAAAACTCTTCTAGACCTTTCATCTTCGCTTTATAAACAACCCGTTTATATGGCTTCTTCTACTAGTTTAATCCATCTCCACCTGCTTTCCTCCAACCGTATGCCCCCTTCAACGGCAAACCTTAGTAAATGTTATCATGGAGGTACCACCCTCCACACGAACTCCACCTACCCTAAGGCTCTCTTCACCTTCTAATGATATTCGAACGTTGTAATCTCGCATCGATGATTCTAGTGATGGCTTACTGGATGATGCTTTAGGAACAATGGGCTTCCAAACACTCGGCCGAATTTTCCTACTCCCACAAAGCTGGTAGAGGTTGGGTTGACCCTATCCAATCCCCCTCTTACCCTTCATCACCGTACGACGACTCTCCCAAACAGTCAAAACTCTACCTTGAGTAGTGTACCTGCTGTCCAGAGAATCAAGAGTCTCCAAGGATATCAGATTCTGCTTTATCGAAAGAATATGCATGACATCTTCCAGTGTGAACCATATTCCATTTGGTGTCTCTAAATCAACTGTTCCCTCACCCACAACTTCACTAATCTCCCCAATCATCGTTTTCACACTACAGCTCGTTGATGACTTGTAAGTAGAAAACATATCCTTCTCTGAGTAAATATGAGAAGAACTCGTCGAATCAAGATACCAACTCGAATCCACATGCGCTGGCTATGTTGGCTTGATCACCTCCTGTAGTAGCACCCTTCTGACTCATCAACTTGCAACGGTCTCTCTTGTAATAATCAATTCCTTTACAATGCTGGCAACAGATCTTACCTTTGTGTGCCTTATCCCTTCCAATTGAATTATCACCATCCACCGCCAAACAACCTACAGAAGTAAATTCCCCTGTATGAGTCTCCATCCCCCTGCATGACCTCTTATAGTGTCAACCATTTTTCATCTGGCATCTCTAATTCAATTGTTTCCTCACCCACCACTTCAAAAATTACCCCAATCACCGTTCTGACACTATGGCCTTTTGATGACTTGTAAGTAGTAAACATCTTCCTCTCAGAGAAAATATGAGAAGAACTCCCCGAATCAAGATACTAACTCGATTCCACATCTGAAGAACTTGAAACAAGAAAACATAAATCAAAATTACCGTATTTTTCCAAAATCAGTTGTGCTGGCTATGTTGACTTGATCACCTCCTGTAGTAGCACCCTTCTAACTCAGCAACTTGCAACAGTCTCTCTTGTAATATCCAATTCCTCTACAATGGTGGCAATGGATCTTACCCATGTGTGTCATATCCCTTCCAATTGAATTATCACCATCCACTGCCAAATAACTTGCAGAAGTAGATCCCATCTATGAGTCTCCTTCCTAAGTTCATCTTCTTTCAGACCCTTAATCACCTCGACTACAGTAAGTCTCTCCTTGGCTGATTTTTCATGTAGCATGGTAGTTATCAAGTGATCATAAGAAACTTACAATGAATATATCAAGTTGAAAGCTTTATCCTCTTCGCTAAGATCATCAGCGTAAATCGCCTGTAGTTCAGATAGTACCTTATTGAACTCCACAATATGATCTTGAAGATGAGTATCTTCCTTCATTGAGAAACGAAACAGCTTCCTCGTCCAGTACATCATATCCAACAACGATAATCCCGAATAGTCATATTTGAGTCTCACCCATAGACTCGCCGCACTTTTCTCTTCAAAAATATTTCACTTAACTTCATCCACCAATTGCAGCCGGATGAAACTCAAGGCCTTCAAATAAATATCATTCCATTCTCCTGCTTCATGTTGGTTGGCTTCTTCTCTTCTACGGCGATGTGCAAGTCCTTTTGTAACCCCTGTTTTTCATTTTTCTGTACTTTTTAGTGTATTCTCTTTTTACTTGTATTTGATTCCGTTGTATCTCCTTTGAACCGTATTTTGGATCTTTTTCTATATATTTATTGGTTGATTCTTCGTCTCACTGAGTTCTTGGTTTTTTTCTTACTATCAGTCTATATTTCTTTTTCCCTTCTTGTTTGATTAAGCTTTATTTTTTATCCCAAATTTTCTATTTGTTCAATCCCAATTATTCTATTCTTGTCCTATTTTATTTATAAATCACTTGGGTGCTATCTTGATTTTGGGTTCCTAATTATTTTTTTTATCAGTGTTTAATCATATTCAAATTCACTCCTACTTTAAATATCCATACCCATTTATACACAACCCTATAAATACCCATTAATTATCCCCTTAACCAAAACCCAACTAAACCAACCCAATTATATTAAACCCATATGCATACACTTAATCCTATTACTACCACCCCTAACCCATGCATACCCGAAACCCACTTCCCCATCCAACCCATTAGCTCTCTGTGCCGACTTCCACCTTTCCTCCCTCTAACCCTAAATATCGACCTATATATATGCACCCATGCAGCCGATCATCCCCTACCCAGCCGCCAGTGCATCTCTCCCTCTCTCACCCTCCAAACCTCCCCCGACTTCCTTCCCCGTGCTTTCGTTGAACCCATTTTCCCAACCTTCCTCCGCTGTTCCTCCGGTGTGCAACAGCAGCACTGCGAGCAACGTCAGCCGTACAACACCCTGCTGGTGTTGTACCCCGACTGCGGAGTGCCAGACCACCCCTCTCGTCTCCGCTGTACTCCTCCGACTTCCGCAACAAGACCTAGCATCGATCCCCGTCACCGTGGGTCGGTCTCGTTCTTGCTGTTGTGTATCGGTCTTGCTGTTGCTCTTGTTCTTGCTGTCGTGGCGTGCACGCATTTTGGGGAGTTCATTTGTTCGTTCTTGGATTGGTTGATTCTCGTTTGTATTCGTGGTGTTTCGTGTTCGTTGTCCGGGAATCCGTTCCCGTTATTCTTGCTTGGAGTCGTTTTTATCATCGGTTAAGGCAAGTAACTTGTATTAAAATCCATTGTAAATACAAGTACTAAATACCGCTTGTAGTGTAGTTGGGCTCTAGAGACAATTTGTGTGTGAAACCCCTTGTTGATATTGTTTCTATTGTGTTGATTCGACCACAGTTGCCTTACGACATACATGACATGATATAACCTAGGATTGACCACATCTTGTTGCATATATGCGTGTTATTCATATGTTATCTTGTGTTCGTTCGTGTTATTCATGATAGACTTGTCTTGGACTTGTGAAATATCCTATATTATGTTGGTTGGACATCTAGTACACTATATTTCGTGTTTGGTTGTGTTTTAGATGAGTTTTATGTGAACTAGTTAATCTTGTGCTTGAAGGATATTTTAGTTTTGCCGGTTTTCTTGATTTGATCAGTATTTTAGACCTTATTATGATCAGTATTTGGAAATATTTTGTGAACATGAATTGTAGAGAATTCTGTCTATTTTCCAACCCTTTTGACGGATCTCAGTTTCGATTTATGATTTGTCAGTTATGTCTATTTTACTACAGTGGTGTCAAAAGATTTCCAGATTTTGTTTTCTATGAATTCTGAAGAGTAATCTATTTTTATTTTGATGTTAAAATTATTTTTTTGGTCTGAAATTTTTCTCAGTACTTCTATATTTGATTGAGGTTTACCCAGAAAATTTTTTGGATTTATTTGAGGAGTTTTACAATCCTTTTCATACTTGTAAATAAAGATTTTACATGCAGAATTTTACTACTGTTCAGTAAAGAACCTAATTTTCGACCTATTTTTACTTGCTGTTTGAAAAATGTTTCTGAATATGAAAGTTAGCTTACTGTATCTATTTTATTACCCTTTTGGCGGATTTTGATTTCGATTTATGGTTTGTAAGATATTGTTGTTTTCGTACTATAGTGTTTATGATTTCAGATTTGCAAAACTGTCGTGTCTCGCTGTTTTCTGATTTTACTTGACTACTCTATTTTTGGTTGAAAATTATGAAACTTGATTTTATGTTACTATACATATAGGGGAATACCCCAGATTTTTCGTGGTTTTAATTTGTGAGTTTTCATGCTGTTTTCCTGTTCTTGAATACGATCTTCTGATTTCTGGCTGAACGCGTTTTCTGGTTTTAAATCAGTTTTAAGTTATGTTTCTGTGAAATACTATATGACTTATATATGTCCGCTGGGTTCGGCTGGGAGTCTATTTTCTAGACCTTTCGACGGATTTAGATTTGCATTTTTGTAACAACTGGAATCTCAGTTTTACTGCAGTATGGTCTTGATATCCTAAACTAGAAATCTCGTGATTTTACCCTTTTGTGTGCTATCTTTCACCCGTACATGTTTATCTTGCAATTTGAACTTGTTACTTGATTATACCATGTTATACTTGCCTTGTTTTGTGATACATACATGCTAGTTTGATACAAATAATAATTAACCAAGCCGGAGTTTAAAGGGACAGATCTAATAGTAGAAGATACAGAAATGTGTACTCGGAAGAGGATCTATTGATCCTATGTGATACTTGGCTTGATACTTGAGACTTGCCTTGATACTTGTTACTTAAGGCTTGATATTTCACTACTTGAGGCTTGATATTTCACATGTCTTGATATTTCACTTGAGACTTGTTACTTGATACTTGAGGCTTGATACTTGATACCTGGCTTGATACTTCACTCTTGAGGCTTGATACTTGATTTTTGAGGCTTGTCCCTAAGTACACTGCCCTATATGATCCACTATGAATTTTAAAACAAAACTGTGTTGACTGTAGAAACCATGTAGTAAAAAGATGGATACATGAAGTGCTACCTAGATAGTAATAACTACAAGACTTAAACATGATACTTGAATACTTGAAACTTGTTACTTGTTACTTGATTTCGTGATACTTTACTCGTGACTCTTGCTACTTGATACTTGCTACTTCCTAGTTGTACTTGATACTTGTTCTCTTGATACTTGTTTCTTGTTACATGATACTTGTTCACTAGACACTTGATACATGCCACTTGTGCTTGTTCATCTTGCCATACTAGTAATCTATTTTGTTATCATGCATATTCCATGTTATTAGTTAGTTTTCCTATGTACTTGTATCCTGCACTACAAGCGGCCCATAACTTTCATTGACGGAAGTTTATTTTCTTTTTCCTATTCCTGCAATTATTAAATTGCAGATTTTGGAGAACAGGTACCAGAAGGTGTTGGTGATATAAAATATTAGTATTGGATTTTGCTACTATTATTTTCTTGTTGCTTGTTTTGAACAATTGTACTTGATTACTTGGATTTATTTGTATTTGGGCAATGTGACCCAGGATATTTGACTTATTCAGATCTGGATTATTTGAGAATAATATATTTTGTTTCAAGTATTCTTATTCGTACTTTGATTCATATGTGCATGCTTGATTGATTCTTTTACTTCCGACTCTAATTATTCTTGTGAAATGTTGTAAAGATTCTTGAATAGCTTATGGATGATAAAAATTATTCGATGGGCTTAGTCACGTATCTGTATTCCGTATTCTCTATTGGGAAGCGGGGCGTGACAAGGTTTTTAGTGGCATCAGAGCCCAAGTCTGGCTAATATATTAGGTGCCTAATATATTAGATAAGCATGGCTCGAACTAGGATCGGCTTAATATTTCACCAACCATGCATATATAAATGAATTATTATCAACATTGATCTGGATGCTAATTGTTTTGTATTTTGTGCAGACTATGGCTCGTAAAGATTCTTCTTCTCGTCTTCAGGATTAGCATCCAGGGTTTGAGGCTGTCACCACTGTGTTGGAACGGTTGATTAACATGCAGCAAAATCACAGTGACTTGGTGATGGCTGCTTTGGAAGCTGCTCGGGTTCCTCCGCCTGCTGTGCCAATGCCGGCAGCTTTTCCTCCCCATCAGGTACAGTCACAGACTTCATAAGGCTACATCCTGACAGGTTTTCAAACACTGAGATGCCTTTGGAGGCTGAACAGTGGTTGATTCGGACAGAGCAACTCCTTTTGGTAACTAGAGTGGCAGATGTAGATAGAATGGATGTGGTGGCCATCCAGTTGGTGGACTTGGCTCATATTTGGCGGAGGTCCGAGTCCGAAAGGCTCGAACGACCGATCACTTGGGCCATTTTCACTAGGAGCTTCTTGGAGAAGTTCTTTCCTAGCAGCACTAGAGTAGAAATTGAACAATAATTCTTGGCCCTGAAACAGGTTGGTCGTTATTTCTAGTAATGGAATTTTATTACATATTGTCTATGCAATGTTGTAACATGAGACTTTCTTGAAACAAGGCTCCAGGTCTATTGATGAGTATGCAGCTGAATTTACTAGACTTAGCCACTTTGCAGCCGTTCTTGTGGCGAACGAAGAGGATAGGGCTCGTAGATTTATTTTGGGGCTTGAGCGCGAGATTAGGGTACAGCTTGTCTCCCTTCGCTTGCGCACTTATGCAGAAGCTCTTGAGGCAGCTCGGGCTCAGGAACAGGCTCGTGGTGGATTGGCTTCTTCTCAGCGGACTGTTCCGCACTCAGTTGCTAGGCCTTCTGGTGGGCCGGTTCGGAGGCCTATCCCAGCCCATCCGGTCAGGGCATCTCCTTATTCTTCTGTGGTTCCTCAGAGGGCTAGTTTTTGCGACTTTTGCCGTCTTGCTAGGCATAAGCACAAGGACTGCAGGCGTGCCAATCGCCATTACTTTGGTTGTGGTGCTTCTGATCATATGGCTCGGGATTGCCCCAGCAGCAGATGGATTTTCCAGCCAGGGGTTCTGTTCAGCAGGTTGCCCCAGCTCGTGGTCCAGTTAGGCCACCCCTTCCTCCGCAGCGCCAGATTGTCGGTCAGAGGACCTCTGCTCCCAGAAAAGGTCAGGCTTTCAACCTGACTACTGCTGATGCTGAGTCAGCAGAGGGTGTTGTTGTAGGTATGCTTTGCTTTTTTTGTTTTGCTGTTTTATTGTTTCTCTTTTTCTTCTTTTCTTCTCTCTTGCATTTATTTCTTTCTTTTTATCTTTCTGCATTTTGTTTTTCCTCATCCCTGTTCAACCATTCTTTTCTTTGTCTTTTTTTATTCTGTTTTAGGTGTTGTCCTTGTTTGCTTTTTTCCTACTCATGTTCTTTTTTATTCTGGGGCAACCCATTCTTTTGTCTCCTCTCGATTTGTGGCTCGCCATCAGTTGGAGTGCAGCAACATGTCAGAGGCTTGGAACATTGTGACAGGTGGTAGAGTTGTCATTTGTTCTCGGAAGTACAGGCAGTGTTCCGTGATTATTGGTAGCGCAGATTTCAAAGCCAATCTGATTGTAATTGAGAATTCAGGATTCGACATTATTCTGAGTATGGATTGGTTGGGTGAAACCCATGCCATTATTGATTGTCGTGCCAAGAAGGTTGTGTTCTAGATTCTAGATTGCACAGAGTTTGAATTCCATGCCGGAGAGATGTGCCTTGGCCGAACTGCAGTTGATCAAGAGGTTTGTGCGATGGAATTGTATTCAGGCTGTGAGGCTGCACCTCTAGTAGTTTGGGGTTTCCTGGATGTTTTTCCAGAGGAGTTGCCTGGCTTACCCCCTGATAGGGATGTAGAGTTCGGTATTGAAGTTCAGCCGAGTACGGCACCTATATCGAAGAGTCCCTACAGGATGGCACCAGTTAAGTTAGCTGAGCTTAAGGTGCAGATTCAGGAGTTGCTTGATTTGGGGTTCATCAGATCCAGTGTTTCACCTTGGGGTGCTCCAGTCCTTTTTGTCAACAAGAAGGATGGTAGTCGTCGACTGTGTGTGGACTATCGGGAACTAAACAGTGTTACTGTGAAGAACCGGTATCCGTTGCCCAGGATCGATAATTTGTTTGATCAGTTGAGTGGGGCTGTTGTTTTCTCGAAGTTGGATCTTCGTTCTGGGTATCATCAAGTCAAAGTGAAGGCCACTGATGTACAGAAGACTGCTTTCAGGACCAGATATGGCCACTATGAGTATTTTGTGATGCCGTTCAGGGTTACGAACGCGCCTGCTATATTCATGAGTCTTATGAACCGGGTCTTTTCTCAGTTCTTGGATAGATTTTTGGTGGTTTTCATTTATGATATTTTGGTGTATTCTCGAAATCGGGAAGATCATACTGAGCATCTAAGAATGGTTCTGCAGACTTTGAGAGAGAATCAGCCCTATGGGAAACTCAGCAAGTGCGAGTTTTGGCTCGACAGGGTTTCATTCTTGGGGCACATTATCTCAGGCGATGGTATTTCTATGGATCTTGCCAAGGTTGAGGCTGTGAAGGATTGGCCTGTTCCCAAGTCAGTTTCAGAAGTTAGGAGTTTTCTTGGTTTGACTGGCTGTTATCGAAAATTCGTCCAAGATTTTTTGAAGATAGCAGGACCGTTGACTAAGTTGACTGGGATGGATCAGAAGTTCTATTGGTTTGATGAGTGTGGAGTGGCTTTTGTTGAGTTGAAGAACAGATTGATGTCAATGCCTGTGTTGACTATTCCAGATGGTTCAGGCAGATTTGTAATTCACTGTGATGCTTCTGGTAAGGGTCTTGGAGCAATTCTGATGCAGAAGGGCCGAGTCGTTGCATATGCATCGAGGCAGTTGAGGCCGCATGAGAAGAACTATCCGACTCATGACTTGGACTTAGCGGTAGTGATCTATGCTTTGAATCTATGGAGACATTATTTACTTGAGGACCGAGTGGAGATCTTTACAGACCACAAAAGTCTCAAGTACGTCTTTACCTAGAAGGAGTTAAACATAAGGCAAAGGCGTTGGTTGGAACTTATGGCCGATTATGACATCAGTTTGCAATACCACCCTGGTAAAGTAAACTTGATATCTGAGCTTTGAGCAGGAGACCGATAGTTATGTTCTTGACTCAGCAGAGGGATCTGATTGAACAGATATGGAGGTTGGAGTTGGAGGTTTTGTTGCCAGGTTCTAATCAGAGTTGTTTGGTGCCCCAGCTTCAGTTGTCTCTTGTTGATTAGATTAAAAAGGCACAGGCTGGTGATGCGCAGTTGCAGGGTTTTCGAGCTGAGGTTGAGTCTGGGTCCAGAACGGACATGGTTATTCTTGCTGATGGATCGCTTCGTTTTGGGTCCAGGTTATGTGTCCCGAAAGGTGAAGTTCGTCGAGGTTGCTTAAGGAAGCCCATCATTCATCCTATTCTATCCATCCCAGCAGTACTAAGATGTATCGGGATTTGAAGCTTCATTCTGGTGGCATGGTATGAAGGGAGCTGTAGCTCGGTTTGTTGCTCAGTGTTTGATTTGCCAGCAGGTTAAGGCAGAGCATCAGAGAACCGCTGGACTTCTTCAACCGCTTTTTATTCCAGAGTAGAAGTGGGAACATATCACTATGGATTTTGTGACCGCTTTGCCGAAGAGTCCTAAGGGTCATAATACCATTTGGGTGATCGTCGACCGTTTGACGAAGAGTGCTCACTTCATTCCTTTTTATGTCGAGCAGTCTACAGAGAGCCTAGCTGAGAGGTACATGCAAGAGACTGTTAGACTTCATGGGGTTCCAGTTAGTATTGTATCCGACCTGGATACGAGATTTAGATCTCAGTTCTGGGAAAGTCTTCAGAACAGTTTGGGGAGTAAATTAAATTACAACACAGCTTTTCATCCCCGGACTGATGGACAGTCAGAGCGGACCATCCAGATTCTTGAGGATATGTTGAGGTCTTGTATGCTTCAGTTTGGTGGATCATGGGAGGACCATTTGCATCTCGTAGAGTGCTCGTACAATAACAGCTTTCAAGCCAATATTAAAGCTGCTCCATTCGAGGCACTCTATGGGCGGAAGTGCAGATCACTAGTGTGCTGGGATGACATTGGTGAGAGGGAGTTGTTGGGTTCGGAGTTGATCACCAGGACAGTTGATGCGGTGGTTCAGATCAGGAAGCATTTGCAGGCAGCTCAGGATAGGCAGAGGCGATGGGCCGATGTCCATCGGAGAGCTTTGGAGTTTGAGGTAGGTGACCATGTTTTCCTAAAGGTATCACCTTGGCGGAGTGTCATTCGGTTTGGTGGTGGGGGCAAGCTCGGCCCTAGATTTATTGGACCATTTGATATTGTGGAGCGAGTAGGTAAGGTGGTCTATCGTCTTGCATTGCCACCAGCTTTATCAGGAGTGCACGATGTTTTCCATGTCTCACAACTCAGGAGGTATATTCGAGATAAGAGCTACGTGATCGACTATTCTGAGTTGACTGTTCGGCCGGATTTGACTTGTGAGATTCTGCCAATTGCCATTATGGATTGGCGGGAGAAAGTGCTTAAGAACAAGGTCATCAACTTGGTTCGTGTTTCTTGGAATCCTCACTCGCCCGGTGAGTCGACTTGGGAGCTGAAGGCGGAGATTCAGCAGAAGTTTCCTCATTTGTTTGAGTAGTTTTTGGTTTGTTCTTTTCGATTGTTTTTGGGGATACCCTATGTATCTTCTTGTTGAATTTCGAGGACGAAATTATCCTTGTTCGGTGGATAGGATTGTTTTTCATTTTTGTGTATTTTTTAGTGTATTTTCTTTTTCCTTGTATTTGATTCCGTTGTATCTCCTTTGAACCGTATTTTGGATCTTTTTCTATAAATTTATGGGTTGATTCTTCGTCTCATTGAGTTCTTGGTTTTTTTGTTACTATCAGTCTATATTTCTTTTTCCCTTCTTGTTTGATTGAGCTTTATTTTTTATCCCAAATTTTCTATTTGTTCAATCCCAATTATTCTATTCTTGTCCTATTTTATTTATAAATCACTTGGGTGCTATCTTGATTTTGGGTTCCTAATTATTTTTTTTTATCATTGTTTAATCATATTCAAATTCACTCCTACTCTAAATATCCATACCCATTTATACACAACCCTATAAATACCCATTAATTATCCCCTTAACCAAAACCCAACTAAACCAACCAAATTATATTAAACCCATATGCATACACTTAATCCTATTACTACCACCCGTAACCCATGCATACCCGAAACCCACTTCCCCATCCAACCCGTTAGCTCCCTGTGCCGACTTCCACCTTTCCTCCCTCTAACCCTAAATATCGACCTATATATATGCACCCATGCAGCCGATCATCCCCTACCCAGCCGCCGGTGCATCTCTCCCTATCTCACCCTCCAAACCTCCCCCGACTTCCTTCCCCGTGCTCTCGATGAACCCATCCTCCCGACCTTCCTCCACTGTTCCTCCGGCGTGCGATAGCAGCACCGTGAGCAACGTCAGCCGTACAGTACCCTGCTGGTGTTATACCCCGACTGCAGAGCACCAGACCACCCCTCTCGTCTCCGCTGTACTCCTCCGACTGCCGCAGCAAGCCCTAGCATCGATCCCCGTCGCCGTGGGTCGGTCTCATTCTTGTTGTTGTTTATCAGTCTTGCTATTGCTCTTGTTCTTGTTGTCGTGGTGTGCACGCGTTTTGGGGAGTTCGTTTGTTCATTCTTGGATTGGTTGATTCTCGTTTGTATTCGTGGTATTTCGTGTTCGTTCGGTCGTGTTCGTTGTCCAAAAATCCGTTCCCGTTATTCTTGCTTGGAGTTGTTTTTATCATCGATTAAGGCAAGTAACTTGTATTAAAATCCTTTGTAAATACAAGTACTAAATACCGCCTGTAGTATAGTTGGGTTATAGAGATAATTTGTATGTAAAACCCCTTGACGATATTGTCTCTATTGTGTTGATTCGACCATAGTTGCCTCACGACATACATGACATGATATAACCTAGGATTGACCAATTCTTGTTGCATATATGCGTGTTATTCATATATTATCTTGTACTCGTTCATGTTATTAGTGATAAACTTGTCTTGGACTTGTGAAATATCCTATATCATGTTGGTTGGACATCTAGTACACTATATTTCGTGTTTGGTTGTGTTTTGGATGAGTTTTATGTAAAGTAGTTAATCTTGTGCTTGAAGGATATTTTAGTTTTGTCGGTTTTCTCAATTTGATCAGTATTTTAAACCCTATTAAGGTCAGTATTTGAAAATATTTTGTGAACATGAATTGTAGAGAATTCTGTCTATTTTCCAACTCTTTTGACGGATCCCAGTTTCGATTTACGGTTTGTCAGTTATGTCTATTTTACTACAGTGGTGTCGAAAGATTCTCAGATTTTGTATTCTATGAATTCTGAAGAGTAATCTATTTTTATTTTGAAGTGCTACCGAGATAGTAACAACTACAAGACTTGAACATGATACTTGACTACTTGACACTTGTTACTTGTTACTTAATTTCGTGATACTTGACTCGTGACTCTTGCTACTTGATACTTGCTACTTGTACTTGATACTTGTTCTCTTGATACTTATTTCTTGTTACATGATACTTGTTCACTTGACACTTGATACATGCTACTTGTACTTGTTCATCTTGCCATGCTAGTAATCTATTTTGTTACCATGCATATTCCATATTATTAGTTAGTTTTTTCATGTACTTGTATCCTACACTACAAGCGGCCCGTAACTGCATTGACGGGAGTTTTTTTTTCATATTCCTGCAATTATTAAATTGCAGATTTTGGAGAACAGGTACCAGATGGTGTTGGTGATATGAAATATTAGTGTTGGATTTTGCTACTATTATTTTCTTGTTGCTTGTTTTGAACAACTGTACTTGATTACTTGGATTTATTTGTATTTGGGCAATGTGACCCAGAATATTTGACTTATTCAGATCTGGATTATTTGAGATTAATATATTTTGTTTCAAGTATTCTTGTTGGTACTTTGGTTCATATGTGCATGCTTGGTTGATTCTTTTGCTTCTGACTCTGATTATTCTTGTGAAATGTTGTAAAAATTCTTAAACAGCTTATGGATGATGAAAATCATTCGCTGGGCTTAGTCACGTATCCGTATTCCGTATTCTGTATTCCGTATTCTCTTTTGGAAAGCGGGGCGTGACACCTTTTGAACCTGTACATCGTACATGTCCACCTTCCATATATTGAGGTTGATCTTACCATCAAACTGCTCGATTTTCATCTTTGATCTGTCATCTTGTCCAAGGAACTCAAACAAACTCACGAACCTAATGCTCTGATACTACTAGTTAGGGAATTATTCCCTCTATATGATCTTGTTTATTCTTCGAAACGATTAATACAAACCACCAAGCAAATACTAAATCACATAAATCACACAAAGCACACAAGAATTATCCTGGTTAGGGCTTTCGCCTTAATCCGAGGGAGGAAGAACCGAGATGTTATTCAACTAGAGAAGAAACAAGAATATTACACGATCCTCTCTCAAGCCTAACTGGAACTACTTGTTATTTACAATGGAGAAATCTCTCGCCTCTCAGATGAAGTACTCTCTTATCCTATTTGGCACTCAATAGAATCATATCGTTCTTGGAGCTGTTACAATAAATATATAGATCTAGAGAAAACTCTAGTTTATATATCTTGATACAATAACCATCTGTCGTATATTAAAGAGATAGACATACAATTAGAGCCGTACGATCTAACCAGAAGACGAATTGGGCTTCAAACGAATAAGCCAAACCTATTACAATCTCGCGCATCATGGTGGACTACAGAAGTTACAGTCGACTGTACTCGAGTCTTCCCAGACCCGAGGGGCCAGCAGTCGACTGCTGCTCTCTCTGTTTGCTGCTACTTTCTTCTTCTTCGATCCCTCGCTTCGAACCATCTACTCTTAACACCATCTTCCCTTCGCACCGAATAAGTATGCAAGACATTAAACTGAACATTAGTAACTTCCTTGAAGGCAATGGTGTTGCACCTAAATGTTTGTGCAGCTGTGCGACATTGGTAATTTCCATTACACCAGGAAGCTAAATCTAGGTTGTGCTACTTTGGTGACCTCATTCATGATCAAGCACATAGCACATAATTTGCAGATCATATGGCGAATGTTTCAATACATAGTTGATCTTTTGTGAGATATGTTTCGTCCTTTCCTAATGCATTTTTGGATTTATGTAGTGTAAAAGCCCAAGGTTGCAAAAAATAAAAAGATAAGGGGCTTGTCATAAGGCTTTAGGCCAACCTTAAATTCTGATATTGAGTTAGAAGTTACAATTCCCCGATCTCCAAACAATTTACTATTTCTTAGCAACAAAATATCATCTACTATATTATAATGGGAGAAGTCCTTAGTGTGTAAATCTATCACTTTACATGCTTCGCACGTGCAACTCAAATTCTTCCCTTATCTCTTTATTTATACTTTACGTGCATCGCACGTGCAACTCCAACTCTCTCATCCTACTTTTTATTACAAAAAAATATTATTATTCAGACGTGCATCACACGTGCTCCATTGTACTCTTCAAATCTATCAATTACATGTATCGCACGTGCAACTTTAACTCTCCCATTCTATTCTTTATTACTTTTAAATTATTATTCAGACATGCATCGCATGTGTTAATTACTAGTACATATATAATTACAATTATTAGGAAACATTTGAATTTATAATTGAAGAGGGCCTTGCGTCCGTGTACATCGATAGCAACAAATTATGACTTTCACTCTCCCACTTAGGAAGATTGTAATATCCCGGAGTTCGATTTCCTAGATAGGTGTGTGCATACGTGGAATGTACACAAAGTGTTTGATGAAATGCTTGAATGAAGGGTGGAATGCACACAAAGTGTTCGATGAAATGTCTGAATAAAGTGTCATGCACACAAGGTATTTGATGAAATGCTTGAATGAAAAAGTAAGGAAGTAGTAGGAAATTTAGTCCCACATAGGTGGTAAAATAGGATAATCGTGTGCATATAATAGGTTGTCCATGATCCAAGAGCACCAACAAAGCTATGACACTTTTGGTGAGGCAAATGTCCTGTGGTGGGGCCATGGTTAAGCCGATACATGCACGTGTTGAGCCAACCTAGGCTCGGGGCGTTACAAAAGTTGTATCAAAGCCGACTTTCACACTGATTGTGGATGAGATGTATGGCTGAGATGGAGCTAGAGAAATGTGCACTGGGCGAAACAAGATCCAAGAGCACCAACAAAGTTATAGCACTTTTGGTAAGACAAATGTCCTATGGTGGGGCCGTGGTTAAGCCGATATATGCACGTGTTAAGCTGACCTAGGCTGGGGGCATTACAAAAGTGGGTATCAGAACCGACTTTCACATCAATTGTGGAAGATATGTATGCCTATGATGGAGCTAGAGAAATGTGCATTGGGCAAAATCGACCAGAGAAATGTACACTAGCAGAATTAGGGTACAGCACTCAACAAGGGCTGGAAAGGCGATCCTGTATTAGGTTGTTGGTCTCAAGATTAGAGAGGACGCTAAGTTCTTAAGGGGGGTGAATGTAATACCCCGGAGTTTGATTTCCTAGATAGGTGGTGTACATACGTGGAATGGACAAAAGGTCTTTTGATGAAATGCATGAATGAAGGGTGGCATCCAAACAAAGTGTTCGATGAAATGTCTGAATGAAGTGTCATGCACACAAGGTATTCGATAAAATGCTTGAATGAAAAAGTAAGGAAGTAGTAGGAAATTTAGTCTCACATTGGTGGTAAAATAGGATAATCGTGTGCATATAATAGGTTTCCCAAGAACTTCAAACATGCAATATACACACAACAAATTATACACACAACATGCTCATCCCCACCTCCATGTGCGTGGGTTCGATTCCGTAGTCCCATATAGGTGGTAAAATAAGATAATCCTGTGTGTATAATAGGTTTCCCATGATCCAAAAGCACCAACAAAGCTATAGCACTTTTGTTGAGGCAAATGTCATATGGTGGGGTCGTGGCTAAGCCGATATATGCACGTGTTGAGCCGACCTAGCTCGGGGCGTTACATAGATGGTAAAGCAGCACACCCAATGTGGGCCATTGGTCTATGCCTGAGTATTCTTGATCACCCAAACACTTCGTGTAGCGCCCCGAATTTCGTAACAAAGAAAATTGAGACACAAACCAAAATCTTTCCTTCAAATGAGTGCTTAACACAGAAAATTGACAGGAAATTAAAACTTTTATTGCATCCCAGAATGTTACATTGTACAATATAATCTTACATAATTCTTTTACATCATAAATTACATCAATAACTTTACTGTACAAAATTCACAATATCTACTTGGACGCTCCACGCAGCTCGAGCTCCCTGCTCCCACGATCAGATAGTCCTGCAACTAATCCACTGTGGGCACATCAGTTAAATGTAACTGACGTAATGCTGATAAAACCAACGACTTCCCAAACTCAACAATCAATAATTGATGCAAAAAGGAAAATATGGAGTCAAATCACAAGTGTCAGTGTATGTCATGACCTAGAATGTAATGCACAATCTTTAAATGCACACGATGCTCCTATTCTAATGCACGCTTGATTTGAAAAACATATGCATCTCATACTACATACTTTCCAACACCAAGCTCGCTTTCTCCTGATTGTAGGGTTCGATCCCTCGCCATGCATTATACTCTTGTACTAATTCCCATTACTGACATTCATCTAGTGACTGATGAGGTTGCAGTTGTTCGGTCCAATCCCACCTCTACATTCACTAGTGGTGTCCCCGTTTTCCACTATGCCTAGTCCCCGCAGTCCTACTGCTCCTGACCACACCCCAAAAGTTTCTATGAATATAAAGGTGGCCCCGCGGTAAGCCCCGCTCACCGAGATGCATACAGTCTTACTCACACTTTGGAGTCTTACTCTAACTCTTTGTCCGTATTAAACAACATAGAACTTAACAGATTCATAGGGCCTATTTCCTACTTCTGACAGGAGCACCTCCCATTCTTATCACTAGAACCCAACAATTAACAGACCAGACTACGTCGCATTTTCCCCTAACAGGCGAAACGGAGCCGCACGTGTCCCCTTGACAAGTGAGTACAACCACCACACTAGTGCCTGTCTTTACAAACAAATATGATGGTTCTAGTCTTTAGGATACTACTACTAGTTCATCAATCCTATACTTGTCTTAGTTAAAGCAACTAATTTTCTTTTATTAGGAAAATGATTGGTGAATACCCGACGGTTGCTTGCTAGTTAATTAACCTAGTCTTTTATCAAATTTCACAGTGTCCAAGTGGAAGCCAACCCGGCCTCCAAACCAGGCTCAAGGGTTGGCCCAACTTGGCCCAGACATAACCAGTAACATCAGCGATTCGACCCTTGTCGATCACCAATCACCCTCTTGTTTGGATCTCGACCATAGTCCGCAATCAATCCCTCCTTGGTTAGTGATCCGTCGGCGCACGAAGACTCTCTTCATCCATTGCATTTGAGGTTACATGGGCTACAAACTACCCAAAAGATTAAGTAGTAATGATACATCCTAGGGTAAAATTCACTACCCTAAACATCAACAAGTTAATTCACACTCATGGGTAATAAAATCACCCTAAACATCAATACAATATAAGACTACTCCAACCTTAAGCAAGTTATATCAATACAAAGATAAGATAAATAGTTATTCTAGTCTAAAAACATTATAGACGTATACATGTCCATATCAAACATGATCAATCATGATTCATGAGTTAACTAGTTAATCTTCAAAGTCCATTTTAAAGCCCTAGTATTAAGGTAACTCATATATACTCAAAAACTGCAAACTAGTTATTCAACATACATCTGGTGTTTACAAAAATTACCATTAATAATATACTTAATGAAATTTCAAGTTTTTAGATTCTACAGAAAGGTCTTTAAGTCTGTTTTATTTTCTCAGTTGGAAACTTTCTAAAAATACTTCATTTCTGGTGACGAAAATAGCCTTAAACAGATATGTATGTAAAATCTCAAAATTGACAGAATTAAAATAACAAATGATCTCAAAATCCTATAAAATCTGGTAGTCATACTCCAGACACATATAAGCATTTCATATCCAAAATTTAGCTAAAAATTCCAAATATTCACAAAGATATAATATTTTAAACTAGATATAAATTCAAGACAGCAAATACATTGTTTCTTATCATCTGCAGTAAATTGTATTTCGTAAAAGATATCAAAAGGTACTAAAACATTATGAAACATAGTGGAGATGTTCTATACTAACCTTAGCTCTGCTATAAAATTTTCAATCTTAAAATTCTTTTGATCATAGAGATATGAATTCCAGAAATCAAGCATGTATAACAAAGCAGAAACTAAAATAGTTCTGCTCCAGCAATGAATCATGATTTTTATTAAAATACCAAACTATGTCCAAAGATTACGAAAATTGGTGGAGTAATTATAGACATATAGAATAACCATGCATAAAAATTTCAGCTTAAGGATCCATTTATCCAGAAAGGAAAGAATCATCAAACTTAGACCCAAAAAAATATCAAGACAGAACAGAAAATAATTCAGTCCTCTTCTTGCACAGTGTTGATTTCGCATTTTCTAAAAATAGCAAACATCCTTCAAAAACTATAAAATTTTGTGGAGTTATTATGGACATGTTTGAGAAGCTACAGTAAAACTTTCATCTCTAAATTCCTGATAAACATACAGATATAATTTTTAGAAATCAAGCATGCTTAATACAAACAGAACAGAAAATAGGTTCCATTCCAGAAAATGTTGTTTTTAATTAAAATATCAAACCATATTAAAAAATTACGAAATTTGGTGAGATTATTAGGGACATATGTGAGATGTTACTCTTAGAGTTTCAACCCCAAATTTTAACAGAATACAAAGATATAAATTTTCTAATCTATCTATACTAAATCTTCACAAGTTCATGTCTTTTCTAGCAATTGGTATGCTTAGCACTTGTATTAAATTATAAACATGCAAAAAATTTCATTCATATTATCTAGCAAACCAAATCAGTAACATTAACATTCATCATAAAAAGAAAATATATTCAACATGCATATAGTTAGAAAGACACCCACAACTGAAATTGTTGATTTCTTCACCTATTTGCTTTGGCCTTCTCCTCCACCTAGCTCCTTTTGCTTCCTACTTGATTTCTTCTCCACCAAAATTTCATTTTTCTAGGCTTGAATTTGGATGGAATGAAGGTGAATTAAAGTGAAATGGAGTGGTAGGATTGTAGAAAATTTGAAGGAAAAGTTTATAATATAAAAAATAGGATGAAAATTTGAGTTGTATTTGAGATGAGGGACCCATTGTTAAAATTAAACCATGGTTTATAATGTGGGATTTAATTGTAGTATATGACATATATACATATATGCATACATACATACATGTATACACGTTCACAACAAATACACACATATGCCATTTTAAGAAAAAATGCTTATATTGATAGATAGATAGATATATATATATATATATATATATATATATATATATATATATATATATATATATAATCATTAGCACAAAAGATTGTTACATAAAATAATCGGGACAATATACAAAATTCAATTGAGAAAATATCCCAACTCTGGTTCGATATTATACCTTGCCGGATTCAAAACATATTAAAAAATATGTCTTAATATTTTCTCAACTAAATTTTGGAAAAATTTTATTAACATGTGCGACTCTCAAGCATGTACGGATTAATGCACAAAATAATTATATACTATTTTGCGGGGTCTTACGTACTCCCTCCTTAGAATCGTTCTGTCCTCAGAACGGCATTTAGTGGAGAAGGATACAATACACAATTTATTAATTACTCAGGAAGTGTGTTCCTCAACAGTCTTCAGATTCCCAATTGACTCCCTCGACGAGCTGGTCCCTCCAAGATATTCGTTGCCAGGCAGCATGCCTCCTAGCACTCAGTGTGACTCCCTCTATCGCCCCATCCATCTCTGCATGGAAAGCTGTACTGAAGTTGGCTCCCATTCACAAAGCTTCTCGTAAATTCCTGCGACATCGTGAAGTAATCTTGCAATCCTGCCGTAGGTTCTCGATACTGGTACTCCTGAAGCTTCCAAACTTTTAAGGTATATTTGCGCCAACTTCCTTAGCGACCAAGTAATTCTTGTTTCTAGTAACACACTGGTTTTTTCCATTCCTTCTCAATCGAGTCGTTTATCGCCCGAACTTCTAGGCAGCTTCATATTGAATTCAATGCTGAAGTCCTCCTGCTTCTGCTCTGGAGTAGACAACAGCCGCATTAGTCATCAGGCTTCTTATCTTAATCTTCTGGTCCCTACAATATCATTATCTAGCCACAAAGTTAGTAATGTTTTGCTTGTTTCTGACCGCCAGCAATGCTGCTCCACACCTCGGTACCTCTTCTTTGGGTCGGTGGCCACTCCCTCCTTAGAAAAGGGACAAAGCTAATAAATGCAGCTCCAGTCTTCTTGCAACTTCTTCGACACTTATGCTAAATGCATGGCATGATCCTTCTTCTTCTTTGGCACGTCTTTGGCACATCTTTGTCTGACTACAAGTCGATTTTGGAGAACCTCGCTGATCCCTAATGTTGTTTGAACAAGCCATCAATAGATACCTGCCTCAAGTCGTAACCTGGTTCACTCATGTTGCTTGATGCCCAGTCCCATGGATCCTCCTTCATTGCTACAAGAAAAGAAAATTGGTGTTCCTCCAGGCGAAGCACTAGGCCTAATGAATCTCCGTAGTAGTTCTTCCATCTGCTTGGTTCTCGAACCTATGTAGTTCCATGACTCGACCATCTGGATAGAACCTAGAACATCATTTCCTGGATCCCCGCCTGTGACTTTAGCTTGAGGCAACTAGTTCATGTTGACTACCACGAATGCTCCCTTGATCTGGTGCATCTCGGTGAATCATTTCCTCGACATTGAGGTCATCGTCGTTGGCTCTGCTACTTCCTTCCTTGACACATGTGTTGTGTGTTCGCCTCCATTAACGTTTGACTACAGGCTTTCCACCATGACATCAGGCTGCAGATTTGCCACCTCGACATCCGGTTGCATTTTTGCCTTATGGACATTCAGTTGAAGATTTTGCCTCCCGACATCAAGTTGCAGGTTTGCCTCCATTGACGTCCGATTGCAAATCTACTTCATCGACATCCGGTTGCAACATAATTATTATTAAAAGGAAGAAAAATACTCCGTGGTTAGTTCAGACGTAGGAAAAATCATAAACATAAGTTTAAAAAATGCAACAATATAATTTACGATCATCCCGCTATCCAACTAAACTCGACTCTATCGGGGGCATCCAAGTCAAATTTTCTGTTGTTTTAGACTACAATTTGAAGTCGGCTCTAATACCACTCTGTAGCGCCCCGAATTCTGTACCCAGGAATATCGAGACACAAGCCAGAATCTTTCCTTCAAATGAGTGCTTAATACAGAAAATTGTCAGGAAATTAAAACTTTTATTGCATCCCAGAATGTTACATTGTACAATACAATCTTACATAATTCTTTTACATCATAAATTACATCAATAACTTTATTGTACAAAATTTACAATCTCCACTTGGATGCTCCACGCAGCTCGACCTCCCTACTCCCACGATCAGGTAATCTTGCAACTAATCATACTGTGGGCACGCCAGTTAAATATAACTGACACAATGCTGATAAAACCAACGACTTCCCAAACTCAACAATCAATAATTGATGCAAAAAGGAACATGTGGAGTCAAATCACAAGTGGCAGTATATGCCATGGCCTAGAATATAATGCACACAATGCTCATATTCTAATGTACGCTTGATTTGGAAACGTATGCATCTCATACTACATACTTTCCAAGTCAAGCTCGTTTTCTCCTGATTGTAGGATCTCTCACCACGCATCCTACTCCTGTACTATTTCTCGTTCCTGACATTCATTTAGTGATTGATGAGGTTGCAGTTGTTCAGTCCAATCCCGTCACTACAGTCAGCAGTAGTGTCCCTGTTTTCCATTATGCCCGGTCCCCACAATCCTACTGCTCCGAACCTCACCCAAAAGTTTCTAGAAATATAAAGGTGGCCCTGCGGTAACCCTCGCTCACCGAGAGGAATAGAGTCTAACTCACACTTTGGAGTCTTACTCTAGCTCCCTGTCTGTATTAAACGACATAGAACTTGACGAATTCGTAGGGTCCATTCCCTACTTCCGACATGAGCACCTCCCGTTCTGATCACTATACCCTAGGAATTAACAGACTAGACTACGTCGTCTTTTCCCCTTAATAGGCGAGACGGCGTCGCACGTGTCCCCTTGTAAGGCGAGTACAACCACCGCACTAGTGCATGTCCTTTCAAATAACTAATGACGGTTCTAGTCTTTAGGATACTACTACTAGTTCATCAATCCTATATTGGTCTTAGTTAAAGCAACTAATTGTCTTTTATAAGTGAAATGATTGATGAATACCCTACGGTTGCTTGCTAGTTAATTAACCCAGTCTTTTATCAAACTTCACAATGTCCAAAGGGAAACCAACCCGGCCTCCAAACCAGGCTAAATGGTTGGTCAACCTTGGCCCAACTTGGCCCAGTGACATCAGCGATTCAACCCCCGTCACTCGCTAATCACCCTCTAGCTTGGATCTCGACCACGTCTCCGGCATGCGATCAATCCCTCCTTGGTTAGCGATCTGTCGGCGCATGAAGACTCTCTTCATCCAGTGCATTTGAGGTGACAAGGGCTATTAACTACCTAAAAGAATAGGTAATAATGATAGATCCTATGGTAAAATTCACTACCCTAAACATCAACAAGTTAATTTACACTCCTGGGTAATAGAATCACCCCAAACATCAATACAATACAAGACTACTTGAACCTTAAGCAAGTTATATCAATGCAAAGATAAGATAAATAGTTATTCTAGTCTTAAAACATTATAGACGTATACATGTCCAACTCAAACATGATCAATCACGATTCATGAGTTAACTACTCAATCTTCTAAGTCCATTCTACAGCCCTAGTATGAAGGTAACTCATATATACTCAAAAACTGCAAACTAGTTATTCAACATACATCTGGTGTTGTTTACAAAAATCACCATTAATCATATACTTACTGAAATTCAAGTTTTTAGATTCTATAGAAATGTCTTTTAGTCTACTTTATTTTCTCCGTTGAAAACTTTCTCAAAATACTTCATTTTTGGGGATGAAAATAGCCTTAAACTGATATGTATGTAAAATACCAGAATTGACAAAAACTGTCAACCATTGCACATAAAACTCAATTAAAAATAACAAATGATCTCAAAATTTTATAAAATTTGGTAGGCATACTCCAGACACATATAAGTATTTTATATCCAAAATTTAGCTAAAAATTCCAAGTATTCAGAAAGATATAATATTTTAAAGGGAGAAGGACCTATAGGCACCTAAAGTTTGTCCTAATACCCTAAACACACCTGAAGTGACGGTAATACCCTAAACACACCTGAACTTTTCAAAATTGGACCTATAGGCACCTGGCGTCCAATTCCGTTAGTTTTTCAACAATTAGGGGGTGAAATTACTTTTTCACCCCCACCCCCGCCTTCTTTCTTCTCCATTCTCTGTTTCTTCCTCTTCCCCTTTGACGACAACCCAAAAGCCCGACCCCCCAACGCCACACCTCCTCTCCACCATCGCCACCGAGCTCCGCCTCCGACCACCTCCACCCGAAGCACCTCCTCGCCATCTCCATTACCTTCGCCATCACCCTCGACTCCACCGCACACCTCTTCCACTGCTTACCTCCACTACCGCACACCTCCTCCGCTGCTCACCTTACCACCACCACTGCTCACTGCCCTCGACGAACACCACCGAATTACCCCAAGCTCCATCACAGTCGATGAGCGCCTCGCCACAACTCTGCCACCACCTTCAACCTCCTCCGAAACTCCTCCTCGCCATCGTCGTCACACTCGAGCTCCCCTCTGTTGCTACCGCCAACCTCCGAAGCTCCTCCTCTCCTTCTCACTGCCGTCAGCACCGCCACTAAGCTCCCTTCGAGCTCTTGAACTCCACCGCTCTCCTCCCCTCGAGCTTAGACTGTAAGGCTAGGGCACCGAACACAGGTAGCTTTACTGACTAATGGAAGTTTTCCACTCAATTGTACCTTAATCAGATGTATGGGGATGTTCTTCAAGATGACCAACGAGAGAGAGTCAGGGTAGCAGCGAAGCTGGAAAGCTCAGTGAGTTTTCACTCTATTTACAAGTACAAGTGGAGGGGATAAGCACTTACCTTTCCTTTTTCGATAGGTAGAAGGAAGACCAACCCAACCTTGAGCCTAACCCGAGGGAATGAAGGTTCAGCTTGCTTAAGAAAGAGCATTCAAGGAACTTACATTGAACAATAAAGATCAGATGCTCGGCCTTGTACATCCCTTTCTCATTACAGTCCAAACTCAGGCTCGATAGACCTATTAAAGAGAGCAGCCTTGCAGCCACCCTTTGCTTTTTCTTTTCACTCTCACTCTCAGGTTCTTATCGTGGGATCAACTAGGCTGGACTTAGTAGCTCCTGAGTGAGTTTGTTGTTTTTTTAGGCCCCTCGCCAAAGAGAAAGCATGATAGCTTTGTCCCATTTCCCCTCCTTACCGAATAAGGAGAAGTGACTCCATCACGCCTCCAAGACCAAATTAACTGAATGGTGATTATATGAACGCTAACTCTTCGTTCCACTTTTTCTTTTCATATGGACTGAGGCCGGCCTTTTGTAGTTGACTATCAAGGTGTCCTTCAGATCCCCACACTTAGGTTATACGTCATAGATAGAAGACTCCGCTAAGCTATTAGACTAGGGCTAGGGCTATTCTTTGCTTGAATCCCTACTTCCACAGTTTTGGTGGGTGATTCGCCCTTTCTCATTGGTGCTTTTCCTATTGGGGTACCTTTCTTTCATAGTTAATAGATTGACTATGGGGATATCCTTATTGGGAATTAACTTCCTGGGCTCCCTCAAAAGAGACTCTTTGACTATGGTGGCTTGTTAATTAATTCGGTCATACGAGGGAAAATTTAAGCCAAAGCTTAACCAAAGCACTAACCTCTTCTAAGCCCTTCCCCGTGGGTCCTTCAAAGACCGTATTCTTAGCATCCAGCGTATTGTATTTTCCGCATCTCTAAATAATATATCTTTCAGGCCTTTGAAACTGGGGAATATTAAAAGAGTCTGTTTGAAAGAAGAAAGCACTACTTCTTCGAAGTAATGCCTTGCCTTAGCCTTCGGCCCCCTTTTTCCCCATGTTTTGGAGATCCATGCGATCTGGGGCCATATCAATGTTACACTCGTACTGCTTGAGGAAGGCTAAAGCCAAGTCCTTCCACTTGCGAATGTAGGATCGATCTAACTGTATATATCACCGGGAAGCGGCTCCCGTAAGGCTTGGATTTCTTTCCAATAAAGTAATTTTTGCTTTATCTAGCAGAAAAATGGAGTTTTCGAACCGAACCTTCTGATGCGTTGGGCCAATGACACCTCCAAACTGCTCTTTCATAAGCCGTGATGGCTCTTTTGAATAAACGGCATAATCTATGTCATCTTCCTTTTGCCCAGGAGCATTCGACTAAAGAAGTATGCCATTATTCAGACTCTCTAGAAGCCTTAGGAGCAATGGGGTCTGGTGAGTCTTGTCTCTTGGTCATCTGTTTCCGATCGAGTGAAAATGCTTGATGGGGCGAGATTTGCCTTGGATGAGGTTTAATAAAAAAGTAAAGTAGGACAGCGCTCCTATAGTTTGTAGGCTATAGTTCGTCACTCGCGGTATAAAAAGAAGTCAGGAGCTTTCCTAAGCTAAAGCACTTTCTAGTTTGAGAGATGGAAATGCTTAATCAAGTAGCCAAGAATCATCGATTTCGGAGGGAAAGAACCCTGCTCCAGTGGAAATGCATTTAGGAAGGATCCGATCCCAAGTGACATTGAACCAGTTGGTGTTGGAGGAGTGAATGCCAGTCGAAAGGCGCATCTATGACTTAATACCAAATTTGCCATAGAAGGGCTCGATCAATACTTGATGGGGCGAGAAATGCTTTTTGATTGAACAAAGCCAAGGGGCGAACGGGAAATGCTTTAGGGAACAACCAAGTACCATCCGACGGTAATTCGTCGAGATTACCGCTCCAGTCAAAGATAGAATGAAAAAAAAAGCTATCAGTACAGATAGGTACAAAAAAATGGGAGGGTAAACGATAGCAGGTACAGGCACTCAATGGAGATGCTCGCCTTCTTTCTGACTTTGTTGTTCAGTTCCTAGATAGAATGAAGTAATGGACTGAATAGAAGTGTAAGTGTCGGATTCCCCCCTTATCAATCTTTGAGATACTAAGCCAACAAAGGAAATGAATAAAGATCATAATCAGATCGGAAGGTCCTGAAAAGCGGGAAATCCCTCGATCTGTAACTGAAGTTGTTGAGAGGAGCGAAGCCACTCGACCTTACAGAGCGGATAAGGCTAATGGCTAATAGAGATGGTCGAGACCTGTAACTTAAATTCAATATAAGAATCACAGTCTGTAACTTCAATGAAACCACAAGAATGTCTTATGCCCTCTCTCATCTAATCTATAATCATCTATCGGGGAAGGGTGTAAAACCGTGAGGCCGTTACTGGGAGAAGGGACGGAGAAAGCCAAGATGAAGCAAGACGAGAAGGCAATGGTTTACAATTTGGTCCATGACCTACAGAGGGCTAGATATGCAGGTACCCATTTTCGGTCATAGCAGTTGGATGGCAGAAGAAGTTATCATGCGGGCACTGCCAGCTGCATGCAGCAAGGTTGACGCTGGCTCCATACCCTGGGGGGCATGCATCCAGCTCCGGTTTCTAGTTCCTGAAAGACGGAATGAAAAATGGGAGTGGAATGTATGTCCGGTGGAAAAGTGGAGGCGATGGAAATCCCTCGCTCCGGCGCTCTAAGGTAGGCGGTGCAGAGGCATTAGAGTGACCATAGCAAGACCACAAAAGAGCCTTAAGGAGGAGAATGAAAGGACAATGAAGTTCCTATTGAACAAAAGGGCTTTAAACGAATGGATTGAAGACACCTTCCATTCCACACTCAAACCACTTTTAGCCTTCTGTCTACAAAGTTCTGGCTTGTTTAACTCATTAAACCTTTTTTTTATTTTCTTGAATTCCTACCTTCAGGATGCCTTGATAAAAGAAGGATTAGCTAACTCCTAACTCTAGCTGCCAAACTCGGGAAAGGACAAGGCCCTCTTCTATTCTTTCCTAAAATAGAGGGATATGGGCCTAGCTCGCTACAGCTTACATTCCAACTTTCATCGAAGAGCAGCAGCAACTTCTTTCACTGTCAGAGAAAGAAGCTCAAGAACTAGAACTCAAAAAGATCGGCAGCAAGCTGCCTTCTTTCATTATTGAGAAATATTACCTTATTGGATTGGAGGAAGAAAGCAAAGACAATATTCAAATGAAATCAAGTGGCTAATGCCAGATATATTAGTTACTACTCAAATATTGATAGTTCGAACTAATATAGCTATTAAAGAAAGTTCGTTGCTTGTTGAGGAAAGAAAGAAAAAAGCGAAAAAGAGCACTTTCCACCTGGACAGTCCAATTCTAGAAAGCTACTTTCATGCCATGTTGTAGGCCAGCTACCATTATTTAGTTAAGCCCTTAAAGCTTTCCATCGTCCAATAGGCGGCATGCGTGGAGGGAGTTGGATCAGGGCTAAAGAAAGTCGTCACATCCTCCTCTTCAGTCTACCTTGCAGGGTGTACCTGGTTGGTTTAAGAGTTGAATATGCTTACATTTTGGCCGCTTCATCAGAAGAAGGGACGGCTTACGAAAGCTTCGTCGTTAGGAATGCCCTATTATATATATTCATCAAATCACACTAAAAAAACTATATAGCTTTTCATATGCAAAAAAATATAACGAAAGCTTACTGGATAGGTCCAAGAAGTTGAAATCGAGTACATCTGGGTTATAGGTTTACAGCAGAGTCTTGCTCCCGTCATCATCTTCCTCCATCTATACCAGATGAGGGCTTAGGCGATTGGCGAGGATTGACCATGGAAGGAGATCGGAATCATACCTTGGTTGCTCCTCGGTTTTCGGTCAGCATCGAGGGAGAGTACTTGTTGGCTAGGCAAAGGAAGTGGGCTAAACGGGCACTTCTCAGCTTGCATTCACCATGACATCGATTTTTGGCTATGCCAAAGATCAAGAGGATGATCTATCTTAGGCTTTGTTTGGTACATAAAAGAATGTATCTGGACAGTTTTTGTAAGGCGCTTGCGCCGAGAAAGATGCTAGAAGTAGAAGAAAGGTTGGATTCTCACCTGCAACAGGCCCATGCAGCCGCCAAGATGCTTTTGCCTCTTAACAACCCTCAGAACCATGGCCCCATATAAATAAGCGAGTAGAGCGGGTCCCCATGCATAGCGGGGGCACCTCTCAATATTGTACCTTTCATGAAAATGAAATAAATGCAAATAAAGCCGATCCCTTACAGGAAAGCCTCTTAGGGAACCATTCCCTGGTTCCTGCACGGACACCTTAGGTCCTTCCTTCATTATATCTTGGATCACAAGAAATGATCCTATTCAGAACCCAAAGGGTGAAAGTTCCTATGCATTTCCATGATTGTGGTTATACGAATCGCGAATTGCGTATTTTATATTTATATCTTTTTAGAAAAATGGGAATCTTTGCTATAAAAAAAACAGTTGTCTTGCTTTCTGCTTCCTTTAACCCACTTCGATCTTTCTATCTCTTGCATTCATCTTATCCATCCTTACTGTTGTTGTTACGAAACAAACAGGGGTAAGGGGACGCCTGCCACACTCCCCTTGCCCCTGTTCCATGGCTGAAACAGCAGGGCCTCGCCTTGCTGCGTCGCCTTATCTGACAACAAAGGCGACGATTTCATTTCTTCGGAATGAATGATCTAGCAACAAGACTACAAATGCAAGATTTCAAACTCGCCTTTGTTTTCTCTCTGCATTGTCAGAGCGCCCCGCCCCGGGACGTTGGCTGCTGTGTATGAAGATTGTCAAAGGCTCGCACTTGTTCTATCCAGCCCAGCCCGAATACTATAAACAGGTCCCACTAGCTGGGTATTTGACCACTCAATCGATCGACTAAAAAAACCAATGATTATTTAAAAAGGTCGATCGATGAGTTGTTTCTTCTACCGCAGTCTCCTTCATCGCAACGATTCTTCCCCGTTCAAGAATCACTGTTTTCGTGATCGAATGACGAAATAGATATACGAACTGCATAGGACCATTCGCTGGAATGGGATAAGTGATTCTTTTATAGGATCCTAATGGGATCTTAGAATCAACTAAGGATACAATCGGTATTTGTGATCGATCAGCTTCCAGTATGACCGAAGACTTTCTATCTGCATCCAGAATAACTACATAATCAGGTTGTTGGTTCGACCCTAAATTGATCTTCTTCTTTCTCGAACGGATTTTTCATCTCTGGTACTCATCCTTCACACGCCCATAGGAGACTGACGGACATAATTGCCTCAACAGTGACTCAGTCGTCAAGTTCAGTGCAAGGTTGATACACCCGCGAAGCAACTCAGAGGGATGAGTCTTAGTCAAAGAAAGGAAGACGCATACAAGCCACCCTCTAGTAGGTCCATTCAAGAATCTTCCCCTAGGCGAGCTTGTGAGGCTTATCTTTTATGAATTCAAGGCTCCCTACGAGCTGACGGTAACGAGTAGGATTAGACAAAAGATCACCATCATCGACCATACCCATCCACTCTCGCAACCACTGCCACCTTCGAGCTCCCTCCGAGCTCATGATTGCCTCCTCGTCAACCACTCCCCGCCTCCTCCTCCTTGCCGTGGAGCCTCACTGTAACCATCTCTCTCTCACTCTCATTATCTCCCTCTCTCTGTCCATCTCTCTCTGTTTCCCCTCTCTCTCTCTCTAGCGCTCTATCTCTCTCTCATTCTCTGTCTCTGTCTCTCTCTATCTCTCTCTAACTCTTTCTGTGTACATTTAAGTGAGAGAGAGAGAGGGAGTCTAAAAAAATTTTGGAGGGTATTTTGGTCTTTTCACGTGCCTCTTAACGAGTTTAAACCCGTTAAGGGGTATATTCAGAAATATTCCACTAACTTAACTGAGAAATTAACGGCGGGGTCTTTAGGTCCAAATAATAGAAGTTTGGGTGCTATTGGGGTATTATAGAAACTTTAAGTGTGTGTAGGTAACTTCTATAAACTTTAGGTGTCAATAGGTCATTCTCCCTATTTTAAATTATATACAAATTCAAGATAGCAAATACATTATTCTTATCATCATCAGCAAGTTATATTTTGTAGAAGATATCAAAAGATACTAAAAAATTATGAAACATGGTGGAGATCTTCTATAATGACCTTAGAATCTACTGTAAAATTTTCAATTTTAAACTCCTTTTGACCATGGAGATATAAATTCCAGAAATCAAGCATGTATAACAAAGCAGAAACTAAAATAGTTATGTTCTAGCAATGAATCATGATTTTTATTAAAATATCAAACTATGTCTAATGATTATGAAAATTTGTGGAGTTGTTATAGACATATAGAGGAACCATACATAAAAATTCCAGAATAAGGATCCATGTATTCTAGAAGGAATTATCAAACTTAAACAAAAAAATATCAAGACAGAACATAAAACAGTCCTGTCTTCTTCTTGCTCAGTGTTGATTTTGCATTTTCTAAAAATATCAAACATCCTTCAAAAACTATGAAATTCGGTGGAGTTATTATGGACATGTATGAAAAGCTACAGTAAAACTTTCAGCTCTAAATTCATGATAAACATGGATATATGATTTTTAGAAATCAAGCATGCTTAATTCAAACAGAACAAAAAATAGGTTCCGTTCCAAAAAATGTTGTTTTTAATTAAAATATCAAACCATATTCCAACATTACGGAATTTGGTGAGATTATTAGGGACATATGTGAGATGCTACTGTAAAAGTTTCAACCCCAAATTTTATCAGAATACAAAGATATAAATTTTCTAATCAATCTATGCTAAATCTTCACAAGTTCATACCTTTTCTAGCAATTGATATACTTAGCACTTTTATTAAATTATAAACATACAAAAAAATTCATTCAAATTATCTAGCAAACCAAATCAGTAACATTAACATTCGTCATAATAAAAAAAAATATTCAACATGCATAGAATTAGCAATTGGTATACTTAGCACTTGTATTAAATTATAAACATACAAAAAATTTCATTCAAATTATCTAGCAAACCAAATCGGTAAAATTAACATTCGTCTTAATAATAAAATGTATTCAACATGCATAGAGTTAGAAAGACACCCACAACTGAAATTGTTGATTTCTTCTCCTGTTTGTTTTGGCCTTCTCCTCCACCTACCTCATTTTGCTTCCTACTTGATTTCTTCTCCACAAAAATCTCAGTTTGCTAGGATTGAATTGAGATGGAATGAAGGAGAATTAAAGTGAAATGGAGTGGTAGGATTGTAGGAAATTTGAAGAAAAAGCTGATAGTATAAAAAATGGATGAAAATTTGAGCTGTTATAGAGATGAGGGATTTTATAAAAGTGTTGGGGGGGGGGGGGGGGGGGGGGGGGGGGGGGAATTATTACCCATGGTATTAGCTCATAGTTTTAATTTTAGCCCATAGATAAAATAACCCATGGTTTCTAATGTGGGATTTAAATGTAGTATATGATATACATATACATACATACGCGTATCATGTCAAATACACACATGCCATTTTAAGGAAAAAAAAATGCTTATATATATAATCATTAGCACAAAAGATTGTTACATAAAATAATTGAGACAATATACAAAATTCAATTGAGAAAATATCCGAACTCTGGTTCAATATTATACCTGGTTGGGTTCAAATCATATTAAACTATATGTCATAATATTTTCTCAATTAAAATTTTGAAAAAGTTTTATTAACGCGTGCGACTCTCAAGCGTGCACGGATTAATGCACAAAATAGTTATCTACTATTTTGCGGGGTCTTACACCTCTTCCAGGTATGTATGAAACCTTGTTAGCCTGCCACACATATATAACCCATCCCAACCTGTTCAACTCCCTCATCCAACCGTTGTGGGACTAATTTGCTTACACTACTTGTAACTGCTAACAAACTACCAGTATTAGTGTAGCACTTCTCTTCACGTCTCTTCTATCAGTGTATTACCCACTCATCCCCCACTCGCATCAACCTTTTAAACGATCTTGCTTCTCCTCAACCTCAACATCTTTTTTGTTGCCGACATCCACCTCCACATGCAGCAACTTGATCTATGCCCACAACGTTGTTTAGCTCAATGCCCCAAGGAGACATTATCTATTGGAACACCTTGATTTATACCTACTTGGCTACTCCAGTAACTACGTTCTCACCAGATTCTGCTCTTCTCTTCTGGGGTTGACTATTTCAAGAAAAATGCTTTTTTCTCCAAATGAATTTATTGTTGCTTTTATAGAAGACGAGAAACTACTTGACTAGACATTGGATGGGTACCTTATAATAAAGGGTAAATTGTTAAATCACCGCAGGAACTGTTGGTCGACAAACTAAAGAAATCCCTCAACTTTTGGTCAATGCACAATACCCCCAAGTTCATAGACATGTGCCTTGTTTACCACACCCTTGAAATATGTCAAAGAACTTTTCATCCATCTCAAAAGAATTGAGCTTTGATTTTCATGAATTTCATATTTACATTGCAATAGAAGGTTTGTTTGTGTATTCAGAAAAATTCTTTTACTACAGTTGCTATCTTTCTTTCTAGATATTTCTGTTAACGTTATTAACGTGGATGTCCTGTTGGTGCTTGCTCCTAGGATATGCATTTCCCAAGATTGCTTGACTTACGTTGTCTTCTTATTATACTGGGTACGGTGCATCTCAGTATTATAGGTTAGGTTACTCGTCGCATGCATAGAAGGTGTCCCTTCTCAGAAGTCATCTTGAGGAGCGCGGAAGAACAACATCCTTCGCTTGTTTCAAATTTACAAGTGTATACATGTATCTCTTCAAATATAACACCGAAATATTCTCATAAGTTTTACATATCTATAAAATAATTAATCACCCTCGCAAGTTTTTGTTCTCATATTTAGACATCTGATGTTGAAAATACACGTTTCTTGAAAGGTTTTTTGATGTATGCATAGTTGTGCATGTACATACTAACTGTTAGGAAAACTGAGGATTTTGTTGAATCTTCGACACAATCAAAATAAACCACCAAGCAAAACTAGATTACACCAATCACACAAAGCACACAAGAATTGTCATGGTTGGGGCTTTCTCCTTAATCCAGGAGATGAAGAACCGAGATGTTACAAGAATATTACAATTCTCACAATGACCCTCCCTCAAGCCTAACTGAAACTTGGTTGTTGTTTACAATGGAGAAACTCTCTCTCTCTTAGATGAAGTACTCTATTCTTCTATTTGGCACTCAATAGAATTATATCGTTCTAGGAGCCGTTTACATTTTATTTATAGATCTAGAGAAACCCTAATTTAGATATCTTGATACAACAGTCATCTGATGTATACTGAAGAGATAAACATACTATTAGGTACGATCTAATCAAAAGACGAAGTGGGCTTCAATCGAATCAACAAACCCGCACCCAAAATATCCATCAGCACGGTCGACCGCAAATCCCAGACCATCGACCCGAGAAGGTGTCCTGTTCTCTGTTGGCTGTTGCTGCTGCTGACTGTTTCTCCTTCACTTCGTTCCTTCAAACCCTCTACTTGTATCACCATCTTTTCTTCACACCGAATAAGTATGCAAGACATAAAACCGAACAATCTCCACCTTGGATTGCATACGCATGAATCCAAACCTGTGTGATTTAAAACTCTTCTAGACCTTTCTTCTCTGCTTTGTAAACAACATGTATCGATGGCTTCTCCTGCTAGTTGAACAAATCGCTATCTGTTTTTCTCCAGCTGCATGCCCCCTCAAGGGCACACCTCAGTAGATGTAATTATGGATGTGCCACCCACCACACAAACTCCACCTACATCAAGGCTCTCTCCAGCTTCCAACGATATTCGAATTTTGTAGTCTCGATTCGTAATTCTAGTAACGGCTTACTAGATAATGCTTTAGGAACAGTGGGCTTCCATACACTCGACCGAGTTTTCCTGCTCCCACAAATTTGGTAGAGGTTGTGCTGACCCTACCTAATTCCCTTCTTACCCTTCATTACCTTACGAAGACTATCTCAAACTGTCAAAACTCCACCTCGAGTTGTGTATCTGTAGCCACGAGCATCAAGAGTCCCCAAGGATATTAGATTTTGCTGTTTCGAAGGAATATGCATGACCTCTTCTAGTGTGAACCATTCACCATCTGGTGTCTCCAATTCAACTGTTCCCTCACCCACAACTTCACAAATCTCCCCTCTAGTTGTTCTCACTCTACGGCCTGTTGACAACTTGTAAGTAGAAAACATTTTCCTCTTGGAGCAAACATGAGAAGAACTCCCTGAATCAAGATACCAACTTGAATCCACATCTGAAGAACTTAAAACAAGTAAACATAGTTCGTAGTCATCAGGATTACCTGATTTACCTGAATCAGTTATGCTGACTATATTGGTTTGATCACCTCCTTTAGTAGCACTCTTCTGACTCAATTACTTGCGACAGTCTCTCTTGTAATGTTCAACTCCTTTACAGTAATGACAATGAATCTTACCCTTGTGTGTTGCATCCCTTCCAATTGATGTATCACCATCCATCGCAAAACACTCTGCAGAAATAGACCCTCCTTTTATGAGTCTCCTTTTTTAGTTCATCTTTCATCAAACCCTTAATCACCCCGGCTACTGTAAGTGTCTCCTTGGTTGATTTTCCATATAACATGGTAGTTATCAAGTGATCATAAGAAGTTGGTAGTAAATAAATCAAGTTGAAAGCTTTATCCTCTTCGCTAAGATCATCAGCGTTAATCGCCTTCAGTTCAGATATTACCTTATTGAACTCCACAATATGATCTTGAAGATGGGTACCTTCCTTCATTGAGAACCAAAACAGCTTCCTCTTCTAATACATCTGATCTTGCAACAATGATCCCGAGTAGTCATATTTGAGTCTCGCCCATATACTCGCCGCACTTTTCTCCTCAAGAATATTACACTTGACTTCGTCCGCCAATTACAACCGGATTAAACTCAAGGCTTTCAAACAAATCTCATCGCACTTCTTCTGCTTCATGTCTGTTGGCTTCTTCTCTTCTAGGTCAAGGTGCAAGTTCTTCTGAACCAAAACATCATACATGTCCACCTTCCATACATTGAAGTTGATCTTACCGTCAAACTGCTTAATCTTTGTCTTTTGATCTGTCAACTTCTCCAAAAAACTCGAACAAACCCACAAACTTGATTGCTCTGATACCACATGTTAGGAAAATTGAGGATCTTGTTGAGTCTTCGACACAATCAATGCAAACCACCAAGTAAAACTAGAACACACCAATCTTACAAAGCACACAAAAATTGTCCTGGTTGAGCCTTTCGCCTTAATCCGGGAGAGGAAGAAGTGAGATGTTATTTCAACTAGAGAAGATACAAGAATATTACATTTCTCATCACGACCCTCTCTCAAGCCTACATAGAACTTGGTTACTGTTTACAATGGAGAAACTCTCTCACCCTCTCAGATGAAGTAATCTCTTCTTTTATTTGGCACTCAATAGAATCATATCGTTCTAGGAGTCATTACATTGTATTTATAGATCTAGAGAAACCCTAGTTTAGATATCTTGATATAATAGCCATTCGATGTATACTGAAGAGATAAACATACAGTTAGAGTCGCACGATCTAATCAGAAATGAAGTGGGCTTCAATCGAATCAACAAACCCGCACCCAAAAAATTCATCAGCACCGTGGACGGTCGATCGCACATAGTTGCGGTCTACCGCAACCCCTAGACCATCAACCCGAGAAGGTGACAGTCGACCGCACAGTCGACTGTCCCTTTCTATGTTGGCTGTTGACTGATTCTCCTTCTCTTCTATCCTTCACTTCAAACCCTCTACTTTTATCACCATCTTCTCTTCACACCGAATAAGTATGCAAGACATAAAACCCAACAGTAACATAGTGGCTTTTCCTGTAAGTTGCACCAATATCTCAGTAAGACTACATTCACTAACAAAATCTCATCCCTATAGATTGGTGATTCATTTTCTACCTCAAGTATGTTTACAATAGACCCTAACTTTTACAAATTCATCAGTTTTTTAGATTTGTGGCTTGATTTGGCTTAAAAAGAAGGACCTACCAAGTGTAAAAGACCTCTCACCTCTCTTACCTCGGAGATCTTCATCAAGGTGTTAAGTTACCTTGAAGCTACATCAACGGCTCTTAATAAAAGAAGAAAGACCTATTCAACCACAATATCATGTCCTTGTGTTATCAAATACGATTCCTGGATACTTGAATTCAATTGATTACAGACAGAATACACCTCCTCCATATCGTTGCACTCAAATCCCTCTGTCATCCTAAACCCCTTCCTCGAACAACCAAATTTAGTCCAACTACACTCGCATCATTTCTCACTCCACTCTCATCCATCAACCCTCTAACACTAGTTGCAACCTTCCATCGAACTTCTCTTGCAAAGGTTGACGCTTTCAGGTTCAATCTCAAACAACCTCATCGTTACCAATTTAGTCATCTCAACATCCCCTCATTCTCGGCATGAAGCCAATAGCGAACCCCAAACTCTTCTCCATTTTTTTCATCAACTCATACTCCTTTTTTATCATCCCAGCTCGACCCAACAGTTCAACTATGCAGCAGTAGTGCTCCTTATGAGTTGGAATTGGTAGACTTCTTTCATCACTGGAAAAACAATTCAGACGCTTTGGTAACTAGCCCCGAGTGGCTACAAGCAGAGAGAAGCAACATGAATGCTATGTGATCTAGAGAAACCAAAGATAATCTCATCGAGTCAAACAACTCAAAGGCTTCTTCTACACACCAATGCTTCCCATAACCTCTTATCATCGAATTCCATGCAACGACACTTGTCATGGGAATCATCCGATCAAACATTCTTCGTGCGCATTCTAAATCTCCACATTGGAATACATATCATCTACAATCCCTTGAATAACTTCACTCAAATGGAACCCTCTAAATACACACTATGGTGGAACTACTTTGATGGACCTATAAACCCAATGGTGGCACAAAGATTCAACAAACCCACAAATGTAGATTCATTGTCACGCCCCGCTTCCCAAAATACGGGAATACAAGTCCGTGATGAAGGCCCAACAAATGATATTAATATCATCCATAAGCTTTACCAATCTTAACTCAACAACATGAAAAGAATAATCACAACCACACATGAAAAACATAATCACATAAACAAAGATACTATGATAAAACATGTAATAGTCCAAAGTAATAACCAACAACTGGAAATAAACAACTAATACGGGTCGACAAAGCCCGGGATACAAAGTTCAACAAGGTAATAGCTCAAATACGAAATAAACATGCAGGAAATAATTATTGTAGGCAATGCTCCAGGTTCCATCCCAGAAGAATTGCTCGCCAAGACCTTCAGGCAATTCTTCTTACATAACTGTAGTTTGATCATTTGGGGGGAAAATGTCCGTTAGAGCAAGTACAGACAGCAAGTAGTGAAAAGCAAATAGTAAAGAAACATGGTATATCAAGGAATATGAAGCTAGAACAAAATCAAAAACAATAACAGGGACTGATGAAAAGTCTAGATTTAACAATGCAACTTTTAATAATAATAGTCGATCAACAATGTCAATGTTAATAGTCACAATCAAGGATGCAAGTATCAATCTAGTCTATTAGTATTTAGCCTAACTAATGCATGTACTACTATGTCCCATACCACAGGTTCGGTGCATACAACCAGTGTTTGTTTAGACTATAGTGGTGGGATCTACAGAGCGTGTACTCGGCATCGATAACAATAATTTACAATCAATAATTGATATTCAATAATTTACAATCGATACTCCTCCTTCCATGACAATACAATATAACGATAAGGCCCTTGTCGAGTACAGTTTCTGAGATTATCCACTACTAAGTCAACCCTTATTACCCCGGCTTGTTAATATTTTATTAAGTCAATCATGATCATGCAATGTGTATAAGAATGTCTAGGCGATGATAAGGATGCAGCAAAATGTGGCGATGCATGATATAAATTTGATTCTCATTCACTAGATGGAAGATTAACACATTTACATACAATACTACGAAAGTGCACGTTCTGAACAGCAAGACGTTGCTATACAAAAGTGAACTTTTCTGCTGCTACAAGAAAGTAAATTAGGTTCCATCAGAAGTTCTAGAAACTAGACTCTGTGCCAGTTCTAGCTAATATACACACGTCATATAAATATTACAGAAAATAGGTCGAAACTCCTATTCTTTTCAGACTTTATGTTCAGGCAGCAGGTTATAGGTTGTGTTCTCATACATGTTTCAGATCAAAAAACTCATCAATTAATCTACAAAAATTCAGGATGACTCCTAAGCATGTTTAGTCTCAGCCAAATTAATTTCATATTTTTATTTTACTGTTAACATGTCCTATTTATTTACGATTCAGAAAGATACGCATGAGATTGTGAATCTGAAAATCCTAGAATCAACAGTACCGAAACAGCAATAACTCACAAGTTATAACTCGGAATTTGATTCCGTTGGATGTTCTGGAAACTAGACACATGGGGCTACAATTCATATTAAGCAAGTTTCAATCGATTCTAATTATAACTAGGTCGATTACCCTAATCTCTACAGATTAAAGGTTCTGGAAGCAGTCTAGAGTTAAATTTCTACATGTGAAATCAGGGTATAAATTCAATACAAAAATCTATAAAAATTAGAAAATGAACCCTAAGCATGTCTATGAAGTTTCTGGAGAGTTTCATGTCATTACTCTACTGTTAATACTGTGTTTCTAATAGAAGTTGTGTCGATGTTCCATTAAACTGCAAATATGAAAATACAGACCAGCAGTGACAAAAAAGTGTAATATCTAACAGCTCACAGACCGGAATCTAGATCCGTAAGATTTTCTGGAAACTAGATTCATTAAGCTACAATTCCTTTTTACATAGTTTTGGTTGATTCTTATTATAACAGGGTTGAAATCTCAGTACAACATGGAGCAGGTAGCAAGAAATAATAAAATGCCATCATATACATTCGTTAAAATGAATCTACATGTTCTTGAATCATGGAATGCATTAACATTATATACACAAGCTTAGATGAATTATTACAGTACACAAGGCCAAATTATCATGTCACAATTCAGTTCATGAGGTCACAATCAACATGCATTCAAATCAACCTATAATTCTTATATGCGAGTTTCTAGTCAAGTTATTCATGTCGTGTGTGCATGCAAGCTTGGGTTTGAATCAACAGATATTGGCACGAAGTCGATGATACTTCGGTTTAGCTCGTGTAAACCCTCGATATCCCCAACGGAAGGTATACAATATAACAATACGATAATCAAAAGAGAACTACTTGCGGAGATCAATAATCTTAAACTAGAGTAATAAACGAGTTCAAGTAGACTTGCCTTTATAGACGATAAACCCGAACAATCGAATAACGAGATTAGGATCTCGGGGTGGCACGGCGGTGAGAAAACGATCATGATGATCACGATCGATCGGTCGTGATGAACGGTGTTGATCTTGATGTTGATTTGATGATGATCAAGTGATCGGGCTCGAATTTCGATGGCGATGATCAAAGGAAGATTGGATGGTTGATCTTGATCAAGGACTTGATGATGACCATGATCGTGATGATCAAATGGCGATCGGACGGTTGTAATTAAAGGAGCACTGTTGATGCTCGAAACAGAGGAGGGCTTGGGATGTGTACTGTGGTGGTCGACGGCAGCAGCGGGGAGCAACAGCAGCGGTGAGGCAGTGGACTGAGTGAGCTCGGGAGGACAGTGGCGGCAGTTGATGAGGATGAAGATGGGTTCGGTGATGGCACTCGGAATCGTTGTCGAGGCAGGAGGTGGAGGTGGTCGGAAATGGCAAGGGAATTACTGGCGATGGTTGAGACTGCTGCTGGGAGAGCAGCGGTGGCGCAGAATCGAAGGCAGTGAGTGAAGTTCGACGGGAGGTTGAAGATGCGTTGTTGGGTTTCAGCAATGGAGGAGGAGATGCAGGGGTTGGCGGTGATCAAGGATGGAGACGACGATGGTTGGCAGCAGTCGGGGATTAAGGCGGTGCTCGAGTTGCGGAAATGGTGGGACGATGGACGAAGGAGGAGGATGAAGACGGGATGTCAAGCGGGGTCGCGAGTGGGCGACGAGGTGAAACAGGGCGGAGTCGACTGGAGGGTGGTTCAAGTGCTCGCTGGCATGGGGGAAGCACAGGGGCGTCGAGGAGGAAGATCGACGAGGGAGGGGTTGCTCTGTTTCGTTGGGAAAACAGAGAGGAGAGAGGGAGACTGAGGGAGAGAGAGAACAGTATCAGGGTTTAATATATATTAATAAATATAGTTATGATTATAATAATGGAGGGACATAGAAAGGCTGATTAATAGGGTTAGTGGAGAGAGATGGGGATTAGTGGGGGTTTGAACGTGGAGGAGAGTTGATCTGGTCAGATAGGAGATAATAGGAGAATTGGGTTATTGGGTTTGATTAGGATTCGGGTTGGGATCCAATAGATATGGGTTTGGATTTGGATTAAAATTTAATAAGAGATTGGCCAAACTTTGGGCTTCAATTTAAATAATCAAATATTACAAGATAGATCAAAGTCAATGGGCTTTAACGACAATAATAATAATAATAGTAATAACATTGAGCTTTTCAAAAATAATAATAATAAGAACAATGACAATAAAAATAATAATAATAATGGTAACAAATAATAATAATACTAATAACAATAACAACAAATATTAATAATAAAAATAATAATAACAATAACAATACTAATAATAATAATAATAATAGCAGTAATAATATTAATAACGATAATAATAATAATAGTAATAACAATAATAATAATAATAATAATAATATGTATCAAAATAGGATTTGAGATTAACAAATTCATTAAATTCCAAACAGTAATAATATAAATAGTTAGATCAATTAGAATTAGAAAATTATTCAAAGTAAAAATAATTGTCGGTTATAATACACTTGGTAAAAGATCCGAAACGAATTTAGCACAAAATAAACTTATAAATAATCAAAATATAGAAAAATATGTAGGAAATACGTATTTGCGGGAACGGGGGTTACACTCATTTAGAACTAAATCAGACTAGTATCAGACACGTGCACACGTGCACGTGGAAACAATTGAAGGATAATGAAAAGGGTAAGAAGAAAATAATTTCCAAACCGATCCACTTTCCAAAATATTTACAAAACAGGTCCACTTTCTAAAATATTTACCAAAGTTAGTCCATAATTAAAAAGAAAATAATTTTCAAACTGATCCACTTTCGAAAATAATTACCAAACAGGTCCATTTTCGAAAATATTTACTAAAATATTTGCAACGCACGGGTTGGGTTACTGACTAAGGGGTTCTCCCATTATAGTATTATAGTATTAGAGATGAGTTCATCTCATTTAACATCAACATCAAACCCCCGACCAAAACCAGATATGAAAGCATTATAGTACCACATCTTTGTTCCAAATCCTATCAAAAACTAACTGGGCATCTCTCAAATTCCGACTACTAGTAATTTATACATGTGATGCACGTTTTATTAATTTGAAAAAATAAAAATAAAAACTCTGACGTATGAAGGATTTGAACTTGAAACTTCATTTATATTAGTTATGTACGTGCATTGCACATGTTAGTAGAATGACAAATGACACTAAGGTCTTCTCCTATTATAATATTAGAGATTAGCATAAAAATTAATCAAACAACAACCCACAAACTTGTCACAGTCATGCCCATTTTTTGTTGCATGACCATGAATCTGCTTTCCTTTAACATTCGCATGCTTTAGTATGTGTAATAATATGGTGATTCGGCATGACTCCAGTGCACAAAATTCGACACAAAACTACATCATAGTATCGTTTGCACGATGTTTGATGCACTACAAGTGTGCCATTAGAATGGCGGTCCAAGTAACGACATCTAGTTGAGGTATTTGGTCACATGTGACGGGCATAGGAAAGGAGACCAGAAAAGTCTAATTAGGGAGTTGAAGGAGTGACACGTGGCGGTTTGTGGGTGGCAAAGGAGGAAGGTTGTACTTGTTTACCTCTACAAAGGGAAGGGAAAATTTTACCTGCTGCCCCACTTTTTGAAAATATTTGGCGCCTTGCTCCACTTCCAAAAACAATTAGTGATATGCCCTTGTTTAGGATACGTCAGCAACAAACGTTATTGGAAAAAACGGCATAGGTTATTACGATGCCGTTCTTCCCAATAACGGCATCTGTTTGGAAAAAAAAGTTTCATGCCGTTATTTGGAATAATGGCATCTGTTACTTTTTGTGTAAAGATCTAACAGTCTCAATTGTGAGCTGAGAGAGAATTGCAAAATTAAAATAACCAATGTCATTCTCTGAGAGAACGGCAACGATTATACTGATGCCGTTATTTTGAATAACGGCATCAGTTATATTCGTTTTGCACAGTTACCTATAATCAATAACCCTTCTCCTTCCCCCTTTTGCCTTACGATTATTTCTATCTTCATCTTCACTCCCGTAACCCTAATCCCTAAAATAAAAATTCCTAAAATCCCAACTATTTGAGTCATTTGTAAGTTGCCAAACAACAATTATACGTAGACTCTACTTTTGATTCTCTCATTGATTATTCGAAATCAACCGAAATCCAAATTTGTGGTAAGTTTCGAAAATCCCTAAATTTTTTTTTACAATGTTGATTTTGATCTATGAGAGATATGTACATTGGTAGTATAGTACAAGTATTATAGATTTGTGTTATCTAAGTAGTAATTGTGGAAAAGTACTTATGGATTGTTGGTGATCTAGGGTATGTGAAATGTTGAATTGTTGATCTAGGGTTTTTGAAATTGTTGTTGATTAGCAAGAGCTATATTGGTAGTATAGTAAAATTGATGTAGAATAGCTCCACGTAACTAATAGATATGTGAAGTGATTTTTTTAGGAGATTGAGTTGTGGATTACCTATATTGCTATCTTTGCGAAGTTAGATTCATCTATTTGTATTGTGTGGAGATGTTGTGGTGGTGAATGTTTGTTAATGTTTAGTAATGTTTAGTAAAATTTAAGTACAAATTTGAGTATCTCTAGTCTTGTAATAATATCTATTAATATTGTAGTTGACACGTTATATTTAATGTTGACAGGTAAATGGATCCTATACAACCATCTTCTTCCCATGATGTGGGTGCTTCATCTAGTACTTCGCATGGACCACGGGGACATCCGGATCCAATAGATCCTACCGTTCTTTATCTACAAGAAGATCACAGGTCGCAGGCGGTTTGAAAAGGAGATGTCGAAAAAATGAGTTTTCGAATGCACACCATCATGGCGACGCACCCTCGTATTCAAAATTACTTGGTAAGCATCAGATTTTACGGAATGTCGAAGTTGGCGAAAGTCAAATGTGACCACGCACTACTTACCGCTCTTATGGAGCGATGGAGGCTGAAGACACACACGTTTCACTTACCAGTTGGAGAGATGGGGGTCACCCTACAAGATGTAACCATCGTTGCGGGTCTTCCAATCGATGGGGTGGCCGTCACCGGCAACTTGATGTTCAATAAAGTTGTATTGATACGAGATTACCTTGGGCACGAGGTAGATGAAGATGATAAGAGAGTATTCATTGGGGAATCAGTTAGACGTTCTTGGCTTTATACGGAGTTCAATAATCAACTACCAGACGTACCGACAAACATCCAACTCCAGTGTTATACGCGGGCTTATCTGTTGTCGATGATTGGATGTATTCTATTCCCTAATTCTTTAGGTGATGTAGTGCATCTCATGTACCTTCCATTGATCGCCGACCTACAAACAGCCGGCCGATATAGTTGGAAAAGTGCGGCTCTGGCTTCCCTCTACCGTGCCCTCTGCAATTGTTTGATGGGGTCAATCCGAATGACCGGACCGATGTCGATATTGCCAATATGGTGTTAGGAACGAATACACCTCGGCCGACCCCGGGTAACGGTACTTTCAGAAAGTTGGAGAGTGCAACAGGAAAATCCCATGTTGAGAGCTCCTCTTGGTGCCTACTCGACGAGTAAGCTCACGTGGAGGGATAACCCACATGGTGTCTTCACATATTACAGGGATAAACTCGATCAGTTGAGGAAAGAGTACGTCCACTGGACACCATACACAGAGGATAGGCTACAACGTCTACCCTCCATTTGCACCGCCAATAATCAACTATGGTTGACATTAGCTCCACTTGTAAATTTCTCGATTGTGGAGTTCTATTACTCCGACCGCATCCTCCGCCAATTCAATGCACAGCAGCCCATCCCCGTAAACTCAATATACGACCGTAGACTTCACAACATTACGGGCCAAGGTCGTTTACCGAATATGGATTGGGCCGATCACCACTGTGCTCATGTAGTATGTTGAAATGAGAGGAAGTATGACTTGATTGTAGATGGGATTGTGCCGTAGATGGATCAATGCAAACCGGATACATGGCATGGTACCGTCGTATCACACGGTTGTATGTAGCGCCAAGAACGGATCTCCCCGTGGGTATCCAACAACCGATACCCGCGCACCAAGTAGAACCACCACCCGCACATTCCACATCGCAACCCATGTATCAACAGAAAGCTTTCTCCTACCGTTTAATGGTAAAGTAATTTTAGTGTTAATTAATTTTGTTCACATCATTTTTCTTATGCTTGTTTAATGGTAAAGTTTGGTTTACTACTAATAATTTCTATTCCTAATATAGATTGACAACACATGGGACATTGTGAGGAAATGTGCTCATGTCTTGAAGAGCAACGCTTCGAAGGCATGCAAGGAACTGGCAAGAGAACTCCTACTTCCATGTCGTACTTCTCTTGAAGAAGTTGGAGACGGTTCGCGCTTCGATGACCTTCTACACTCAACCGAAATACCAACTCAACAAGCCCAAGCAAGCGTAAGCCGAGCACCACCTCCACCTCAACAAACAGTTGAAGCAGAACACCCCGTTGCACCTCGAAGTCTACCACAAACTCCTTCACATCATCTGAGAAGGGGTAAGAGTGTTTGCTTCCCTCCTACACAAAGTGAATTGGCAAATCTCGAGATTGAAGTAGGTGGAGGTGATGAAGAAGGAGATGTTGGCCCAAGTGCACCTGCAACTCAAGAGACCCGGGAGCGTAGGAGGAAAGTCCCAGTTCAAAAGAGGAGACCACCCCAACAATATATGCCTAGTTTGTTTTTTCAATTATTGAACTTTATAAGTAGGTTATTGTACTTTTGATGAGTTGTTCATGTAACTCTGGGGAAATGTTTAGGAGTAATAGTTAGCTGTTTTGTAAATGTATGTTTTTGAATAAATTGAATTAATATGATATTTGTTGAAGTGAATTAAATTGAATGAACTTGATTAACTTGATTTTCATGTGGTGAAGTGAATTAAAGTAAATTTTTGTGCAATTAAAGTATATGGAAAATCTTGATTGATGAGTTCATGAGTTGGAAAATTTTGAAGCAAAATGATGAGTTGATGTGGTATGTGCATGTATCGAAGTCGAAGTAAATGGCATGTGCATGTCTGTGCATGTTTTGTTTGAAAAACATGAATAAAAGATGTCGTTATTGCAAATAACGGCATCTGATTCCTGTAACGTTTTTGCGGATAACGGCATCAGTTAAGAGGCAAAATTTGAAAAGTTGGTATAGCTATCAAACTTTCTGTCTTCACAGTCGTTCTCGAAGATAACGACATCCTTAACTGATGCCGTTATCTTGAATAACGGCATCTCCAAAGAATGTTGTTATCTTGAATCACGACATCTCCTAAGAATTATGCTACGTATGCCGTTCTCCAAGATAACGGCATCTTCTAACCATGCCGTTATCCTAGATAACGGCATCTCTTATGTGTCAAAAATCAGAAATTTTGGGACTTCTGTCATTCTTTCTGTCTTCACAGTCGTTCTTCTGAATAACGGCATCTTCTTAATATGCCGTTATTCGCAAGAACGGCATCTGTTATTTCAATAGTTGTGCATGTTTTTTGTGCATGTTATGAGGTGATAAATTACTAAAATCAAATTTATCCATATTCAACAACCATTCATTTCACAAATCATTCTTAACCATTTAACCTTAAATTACTCTACATAAAACTACAGCTCTTTAATTCATACAAACTTAACGATAGATTATACATTACTAAAATACAATAACTGGAAACAAGTTCAAGTGCGGGTAGACTGTGAAGTCCCCACACTTTGTACATTCTTACAACTCCGTCTATTGTGTCCACTCACTCTGCATTTCGAACAAACTTTCCCATTGCTCCCACCTTCTCGAGCATCCATGTCATTGCGGATGCGAGTACTCCTCGGTCGCCCTTTTACCCGATGAAGACTTGAATCGGCTATGAGCACTGGTGCGCTTTGTGTCGGCCAATAAGATTCGTCTGGTATAGGATTGAAAGTTGGTGCCCACGTTTTTGCTAACGAATCGGTAGAGTAGAAGGCATCAATGTATGGTTGATAATCGGGAAGCACATGCCGCTAACACATGAGAGCATGGAATGTGATATAGTTTGAATTTGCCACAAGTACAAGTTCGGCCCTCGAGGTCTACCGTGTGCCAATGTCCACCCTTTTGACATCCACTATCCATTCTAATGCCCGTTTTTGCCCCAAAAATACCTGACCGATTATTAAATATTATTGCCTCATATAAATTGAATTTTTCACGGCGTGCATCAATAAGATCCTGAATCCGTGGTGCCCATAATTTACCCTCACTGATAAGTGTCTGTGCGGCTTCACGACGATCAGTGAAGTACATGTTTAGACGGAAAAATATATGTTCTACAATTGCAGTGACAGGCAAGCTACGAACACCTTTCAGAACCGAGTTGAAAACTTCCGACAGATTTGTTGTCATTATACCATATCTACGCCCACCATCGGCAGTAAGTGCCCACTTCTCAATCGCTTTCTCCTTCAACCAATTAGCCCCATCAGCATTGCTCGCTTCAAGTTGTGCCATCTTTTCCTCAAACTTCTTCCACTGATTTTGACACGCGATTACCTTCAACTTACTCATCAAAAATTTGCAACCAAATTTTTATGGAAATTACTAGTAAAATGCCGCATACAAAACCGATGATATGCAAATGGTTCCCTCCACGTACTGAACTCATTTTGCATTGCTGATAAAATACCGGCATGCCGATCAGAAATAACACACAGACCTGCACGATCTGTAACGAGGCACCGAATACAGTTCATGAACCATGTCCATATTTCTATGCTTTCACCATCAACTAGTGCAAACGCAAACGGAAACAACCTACCGTTTGCGTCTGGTGAAACAGCAATCAACAAACAGTTTTTATATTTCCCGTACAAATGAGTGCCGTCTACACTTATAACTGATCTACATGCCTTAAATCCTTCGATGGAAGGACCGAACGGCCAAAAAACACCCTTAAATGTTTCTATGCCCGGACCGGATGCAATCTTCGCCCAATGTACAGCCGTACCCGGATTTGAAGCTTGAATTGCATTGAGTAGATATGGTAATTTAGTGTACGTTTTTTCAAAAGAACCATATAGTCGCTCAATTGCTTTATGTTTAGCCTTCCAAGCTTTCCAGTATGATATTGTGTAATGGAACCTACCCTTCACTATTCCAATTATGGCTCTTGGTGTTATTGCGAGTTGTTCCTTCACAACATCCAATATGACCGTCGATACGACCGTGGAGTCAATTTTGCTGTGATCCTGAGTCAATGTAGGATTCACACATGTGTGTGTACCTTCAAGCTTCTTTACCACAAAATAATTATGGCCTTTGGGAACAATTGCACGCAATCGTCATGGACAACCAACTACATTTTGAAGTGACGGGTTTTCTGCAATCTCCTCGGTTGAATGGTTGATGGGTGCATATTTACATTTCACATAGTATAGACCACGATCTGATTTTACCGTCACGAATTCTCTGTGGTTCTTCACGGCGTACATCATCACTTGATGTTGTAGAGCATCTTTGGTTGGAAATCTTTAACCTATGAAGAGTTCATCCAAGTTGGAAGAACCAACGGAAGACTGTCCATGTTCATATATGGTGGCACGAGACATCCATTCATTAGATTGAGGTCCACGCATCGCTGCACTTGTATCCTGACTTGGCAACACGCGAGCATTATTAACCGGCACATCAACATTGATATCAACAACCGAAGCTTCAACGGCAACCTCCTCATCATCATCTTCGAGACCGCATTCCTCATCTTCTTCCTCTTCGATCAAATCGTTATTTACAATGGCGTTGTCAAAGTCTTCCATTGCCATGCTGGCTAACAAAATATTTTGTGACAATAACGGCGGATGTACGTGCTCGTATTCGGAGGAAACAGGTTCCGTTAGAGTTGTGCTAGTATCTTCGTCTATATTTGAAATTCTAGCAGGTGACTCTGCAAATGGTTTCAAAGTCCGTGTGGGCCTTGGACTTTCAATAACAACTCGTGCAGTATTTGGAAGCCTCGTTTGATCGATATATAACTCAACTGCGTTCCAATTATAACTTGGATCAGGTGTCCTAAGGATCATAAACCTCATAGAATTGTCATTGTCTACGAGTACCAACATGAAATATTGCACATCCCCTTTACCAGCAGCATAACGGGCTCTGATTTTCATACTCATTTCACTTCTATCCCAATTGGTGACTTCATATATCTTATCTATTAATTCTGAGTACGTAAAGTTGCGGGGAGCCCAAATAATTACCGGTTCAACATCACTGTAAGAATATCCAATCTTGGGATCCTTAATTACTTCACCCCCAAAATATAACCAAATAAGGATATCAAATTCCATACCTAAGTATAAATATTCAAACATATTCAAGTCATTCACTACTCACAATAAGCATAACATGGGAATACATATCAAACATACGGTTAAGATAATAATACCTTCAAATTAAACCGTACCGCCACTGGCTTCAAAATTCGTTGTGGATGAAGAATGAAATGAGAGTGGGAGTAAGGAGGTAGGATGTATGAAATTTTAGAGCACTCCAATGGTTGAAATTTTTTGATTTAGGGATCTAGGGTTTAGGGGTTACAGGAGTGAAGAGAAAGAGAGAATAATACGAATGACAAGGGGTAGGAGAAAGGTTTGGGGATTATTGATTATAGGTAACTATGCAAAACGAATATAACTGATGCCGTTATTCAAAATAACGGCATCAGTATAATCATTGCAGTTCTCTCAGAGAACGGCATTGGTTATTTTAATTTTGCAATTCTCTCTCAGCTCACAATTGAGACTGTTAGATCTTTACACAAAAAGTAACAGATGTCGTTATTCCAAATAACGACATGAAACTTTTTTTCTAAACAGATGCCGTTATTGGAAAGAACGGCATCGTAATAACCTATGTCCTTTTTTTCAATAACGTTTGTTGCTGACGTGTTTTAAACAAAGGCATATCGCTAATTATTTTCGGAAGTGGAACAAGGCGCCAAATATTTTCAAAAAGTGGGTTCGGAAGTGGAGCAAGGCGCCAAATATTTTCAAAAAGTGGGACAGTAGGGGCAAAATTTTCAAAGGAAGGGGAGCGATTGAGGATGGTGGTGAGGTGGCAGTTGGTTGCTGTGTGATGTTGGAGTAGGATAAGGTCATGGTGGGAAGGGAATGGGGAAGTAGGGTTGAATATGGAAAGGGAATGGGGAAGTTTTTTTTATTTTTTATAAAGATAATGGATAGCATCTGCCTTTAATACAACTGTTATTTAGTGTTGGAAAATGATAAATAAATTACTTGAAATAAATAAATTTGGATGATGTCAAACGGTAAGGTTTATTTTCAATTTAATCCCAAGTTTCGTACATGTGTTACATGTAAAGATTCAATACTACAAGTATCACCGAGTAAATGAGTTGGCCAATTGAACAAAGCGTGCAAAATATGCGGTAATCACCCAATACAATTTTCAAATCCCTAATAATGTGAAGCCCACTACAAACAACTAAAATATTGTGGTACATATATACAGATTGGAAACTGTTGTATAATATAGTTGAGAGCCCAAATGAGTGCTCTCAACTCTTTTTTGTTTGCAAGTGCCACTAGATAAGGCAAGGAAGATAGTTTGATGGCTGCAGATTAATAAAAAATAGATGAAATAGCAAACACATGCACTTCACATGTTGTCCTTGAATACACTTACTAAATTTTTTGGCCAACCATTGCAACACAAGTAATATCTCCAACTCTGGCACATAATACCAGAGTTCAGACATAAAACATCTGGTCTGAAACAAAGCATGGCAATTGGTACTGCAACTTGCAAGTGCATGTGGCAAGATAAAATATCAACCAACAAAGGTACAAAGACCTGAAGTGAATTGTATAAACAATAAAACAACTCTCAAGTGATCTACTGTGGAGCCTATTACACCTAAAAAGTTTACATTGGTTTACTCTCTTCCATCAGCCAACATTACATAGAAATTACACCAAAACGGGTAATTCAAACCTTCAACCGACAACTCTAAAAACCAAAAACCCATAACTCAGGATATATATATATATATATATATATATATATTCTTTTACTGGGCAGCAGCAACCAAAGCAATGCGAGCATTAGTGAACGTCGAGATGAGGGAGCCTAGCTGTAGTTTATCGTTGCACCCAAAGCTCAACCTGTACCTGCAAGTCGATACCAACAAAAACGTTGAAATACAGTTCGCTGCAAAATCTTTGATTCTAGAGGTTATAACTTTAGTCTTTAGGATTCATAATTTATATATCATGTCTGTAACATACATATAATAGTCTGAAAGAAACAATGGGTAAAAAATGAAATCATGCATCTGTTTTTCTCAACATTATCAAGGGTTCCTTCAGAGTGTATAAGCATTCAGGATACCCACAAATTCAGGACCTCAATGGGCCCAATTAGTAGGGACGAAACCATTCAACTTAAAGTTCATTACACCAGATGTGGCAGTTCTAACATTTAAAGGTATTAACTACTAACAAAGGTAAACTTGTGAGAGTACCAAAATAAAATAGTACAGTTTGATGAGCTTGAGGAGACCAGAGGAAATACATACTCTATATCAGCCAAATCATTAATTAGCTTAGCTCGCACATCTGATGGCATTTTGATCTTGAAAACAAACCTGAGAAGGGCAGTGAGATCCAATAAGAAACAATAAATTAAATCATCGGAGAACAGTAGAAGTTTTCACTTACAAAGTAACCTCTCTCACAATATCTACTAGAGCTAGCCCTTTCTTCATTTTGGTATCAGATATATCTAGAGAGAGTCGAGGAAGACACAAGACTGTGTGCTAATGTTAATGTACTGTACAACTTGATACTTCAACTAAAAAATAAAGTAATATAGCAGGATACATTTGAAACTCTCTGTGAACGGTTCATTAAGAAGCCAGAAGGCTATCTGTTCAATGTCTTTTGGCATTGGGTTTCCAGTGCAAAGGTAGACAGCCTCCTCCGCTATATGCTGAGCAGCCATATGTGTTGACTGAAATTTGGAAACAAGTTTAGCCACATACATACATAAAGACACAAGGAAAGAAATCTCATGATCTCGTCTATAAGACGAGTACATACCAAGGCATATGAAATGATGATAAATATACAATGAGGAATGCATGCTTCAAAATCAGTTTCTAGAGGTATAAAAAACAAAATCACGTGGACAGTTTTGTCATCCCCACAGATATAATAGATATTTATCGACACCATCAATTTCTCTAAAGCCTCATCATTTCCCATCTGCAGATAATTGCATTTGGAAAAAATTGTACAGGAAATAGGAACAGAAGACAGAATATTTAATCAGAACACATCAAGACATAACCAGAGTTAATTTGTACCTGTTTCTGATCATGACTAAATTCTAGAGGTACAGGCTGCATAATAGTAATCTAAAAGAAATTTCAACAGAGCTCCCAAGTAACTACGAAAATACAACTTCTGGGCAAAGGAATGATATTCATAATATCTAAACTCAGTTCCCTTTAGTAGATTTCTGCCTCACAATTTCGTCATCTGACATGTCAGATGGCTACCAAACAGCACCGAAGGCAGTGTTGAAGGCAGTGTTTATGTTATTGTTTGGTAACATAAAAAATATTTATATACCTCATGCTTACATCAAAATAACTCTAAGTTGGGCAAATTATCTCTCTTCCAACCTACCCCCTAGTCAAAACAAACTACGAGATACAGCCTACTCAGAAATGGAAAACCACACCAGATACCACTGCCACTACTCTGTAGAGCCTAATTTTGTGTATGTTAATCAGCCTCACTGCTGCACTCCAAGAAGCATGGGTGGGCATCTGTATAGTTCGTATGAGGTACAGGTACCTTTTAGGTACCCTTGGTTGCAGAACAAGTGAGCACCTTATTTATTGATATATTTTGAAACTTTCGAACATACATAATTACGATTTGATACAATCGAGAGTATGCTTGGGTACTGCTCTGAGCCGTCTATCTCATCAAGATCCTGAAACCCACCAGAGTAGACCTGCATGCTCCCTAGGCCACCAACCAGCTCACTACTCTCATCCGACCCACAGAGATGGGTCAACCCGGTCCATTAGGGTTCCCTCTCCCTGCCTATAAATAACGGACCCTCTCCACTTTAACAATGTAATGAACATTTGGCCTCCAAAATCCTAGATCTCATTTCTTATCTTCCAGTCACTGACTTGACCGTCGGAGGGTGCGCCACCGGAAAAACTCCCAATGTTTCTAGGCTTTGTGCAGGAATCCGGCGACTGACCGCAACGGTGACCACTAGCAGATCCGCTCCTACCTCACACCAGATCCAGATTTACGACTGAGATCTATCCATCCTCCTCAAAAATCGAACTCACCATCTGTTGCTCCCACACCCTAAAACAGCAGCATCTGATTGGTATCGTCTGTAGGAAACGCGTAGATTCAGCCTCTTCTCGAAATCTCATTCTCATTGACCTCTTCTCTCAAGGATCCTAAAGCCAGGAAATCCACTACGGCAAGTCACCACACCGAACCTCTTTCCCCACCTCATCTGTCGCGTAGTCGAGCGGTCACTCAGGGGTCGCAACAGAAATTGGTTAAGCGCCCGCGTGCTCCAGCCCCAAAGACATCCCATTCAGTGGCTCGTAATCCCAAGCCCTCAGAGGACCCCGACCTCTGAACCATCATAAATAACCGACTGTACGAGGACGACCTCCGCAATCGCCTCAGCTGCTCCAGGGACAAGGCACCCTCTAGCCACGGTCTGAGCCGAAGTCGACACTCCTACAATCTGAACGACAAGGACTGCAGCCGTTCTCCAAGGGGTCGCCGACCTCCGAATGGCCGAGCAAAAGGAGGCCAGGTTACCAGGGCCGAATTCTAGGAATTCCAAGATGAGATCCTCCAAGAACTCCAAGGTGGGGCCAGGAGCGAACACACCGAACACCGTCACGGTGAAGGCAGTCACCAATCCAGACGGGACGAGAATCAGTAGTCCCATGGGTCAACCCGATCCGAAGGATGAGAGGACGTCGTCCTCAAGCAGCTACAAGACACGGAAGACCATCTGGATCAAATCGGTATAGGCAAAAGGTAGCCGAACTGGGGGTACTGACCCGTCCAACCCCCTTCTCTCATATCCTGGAGGCCCAAATTCCGAGGACATTTAACCTGCCCGCCTTCAAAACTTATAACAGGGAGTCGGATCCAGCTGATCACATGGAGGGCTTCAAAATCCCCATGAAGATTCACAGCATATCAGATACACTCCTCTGCCGCGCATTCTCAACCACACTACGTGGCCCGGCTTGGAAATGATTCTCCCAGCTTGCTCCCAACTCCATTTCCTCCTTCCACCAGCTCAAGGAGAATTTCCTCGCACACTTCGTCACCAGCCGTAAGGCTTTGAAGACAAGCGCCTCTCTGCTAGATCAGAAGCAGAAGGAGGGGAGTTCCTCTAGGACTTCGTTCGGAGGTTCACCACCGAAGCCTGGCCGATCTCCCTCGACGCTGGAGTCACAGCTGCGGCTTTTCGGCACAATGTTAGGCATGACTTGTTGAGCGCATCCTTCGCCAAGAAGCCTCTAATAGACTTTCCTGACCTCCTTCTCAGGAGCGAGAAGTATATCCAAGCCGAAGAGGCATTGCATCCAGCTGGCCGAAGGGATTCCCCCGCAAGAGGGAAGAGGAAGGCGAACAATGTTGAGGAACCAAAGAAGATCCAAAAGGATACCTTCGGGCAGAGGCACCCACCTCTGGTCCCTAAGTTCGACAAATTCACTCCGCTCAATGCGAGTGTATCGGCCATCTTGATGCAGATAGAAGGTGAAGGCATCCTTCAACACCCTCCTTGAACCAACAATCGCAATAAAAAAAGGGACTGTAGGTTCTACTGCCGCTTCCAGAGGGACCACGGCCACGAGACCGACAACTGTCGAGCTCTTAAGGATGAGATTGAGGCATTCATCCGAAAGGGAAACCTGAAGAAGTTCGCTAGGGATGAGCCGAGAATCTCTCCTCCCCCGCAGGGTGCCAACAGGCGACCCGAAGCTGAAGCCGAGCCTCAGGGCTCCGAAGGACTGGCCATAATCCACTGTGTCCGTGGAGGACCAATGAGCGGGGACTCTAATTATTCCCATCAAGCCTTTACCCGCGAGGTCAACTCCATTCATAACTTTCCTCGACGTCCCGGGCTATCGGTGCCGTTCTCGAACAAAGACCTCGAGGGCATCAGGGATCCCTCATTGCGACACCCTAGTCATCGGCCTCAGTCTCACCAATCATGAGGTCCGTCGAATCCTCGTTGACAACGGGAGCTCGATCAATATTATATTCCTTGCAACCTTTGAGACCCTAAAGCTCTCTCGGGATAGGTTGAAGCCGGCGGGTTATACCCTACATGGATTTTCGGGTGTCCCGATCCAAATCGAGGGAATCATCACTCTGGACGTCACAGTTGGGAAGTCCCGCCCTCCGGAACCGAAGCAATGGACTTCATCGTAGTCAACATGAAGGCAGTGTACAATGTCATCCTCGGCCGTCCCGAGCTCGCTACCCTCTATGCAATGTATTTGTCTATCATATGAAGATGAAGTTTCCGACCGAGTCCGGGATCGAGATCTTCGTAGGAAACCAAGAGGCTGCTCGGGCCTGCTACATGGCTACAGTGGGTGGCTCAATTCTCCCCCTCGATGCGGTCGAATTGCCCTCCGACCGAAGCCATATAAGCTCCCGAGCCCATGGACGATTTGGAGAAAGTCCCATTTGCCGAGGTAGATCCCTCCAAATGGTTCCGAGTGAGCAAGTCACTCAGTCCCGACCTCAGAAATGACCTTATCAATTGCGTCCGGCAGAACAAGAGCTTATTCGCTTAGACCCCTCGGACATACCAGTGATTTCCGAGGATCTTATAATGCATCAACTTGAGTGTCCTGCCAGACTCCAAGCCTATACAGCAAAAGGGAAGGAAGTTCGCCTCTGAGAGGCAAAAGGCAATGAAGGAAGAGGTGGAAAAGCTCCTCTCCACTCGGTTCATGACACTGAGCTCCGCTACACCAAAATTGAGAAGGTCGTGTATGCCCTAGTCATGGTCGCGCGGAGACTCCACCCTTATTTTCATGCCCAATTCATTCAAGTGCTGACCGACCAGCCGCTCAAACAAGTCCTCAATAAACCGAAGAAAATCCGGTCGGTTGCTTAAGTGGTGAATCGAGCTGAGCCTGCATGACATAATCTACAAGGTGAGGTCTGATATTAAGGGACAGGTGCTAGCCGAATTCATCACAGAATGCACAATCCCCAAGACTCTCGAGGAGCGACCAGATGAGCCCACGTGGGAGCTCTACGTGGACGGCTCCTCCTATGAAGAAGGGAGTGGAGCCAGAGTAATACTAAGCGGCCCTGAAGGTTTTGTCCTTCAATACTCCCAACGCTTCAGTTTCAGAGCATCGAACAACGAAGTAAAGTATGAGGCCTTGATCGCTGGACTCCTTCTGGCCCGGAAGGCCGCAGCTAAACGAGTTAGAGCATTCATTGACTCGCATCTCATTGTCAACCAAGTTTGTGGAGAGTATGAAGCTCGCAACGCCCGAACGGTGAAATACCTGGCTCGCGTTCAATTTCTCCTCGCGGATTTTGAGGATGCCTCGGTTACACGAATCCCTCGTGAACAGAATGTTCGGGCAGATGCCCTGTCCAAGTTAGCTGCCTCTTTCTTTGATGGCCTCGACCACACAGTCCTGGTGGAAGCCCTCCGGCGACCAAGCATAGAGAACACTGAGATCCTCTGCCTTGATTCGCCCATGCAGGGGCCAGGGTGGATAAACCCAATCCTGGATTTCTTAAGAGATGGTGTGATGCCGCAAGATCCATCCGAGGCCAGAAAATTCGAGTCAGGGCTGAGAGGGTCGTACTCGTGGATTGCATGCTCTACAAGCACTCATACACCAAGGTCGATGAGAGGCCCTATTTGTAATGTCTGAGCTCGAAAGAAGCCAAATACGCTTTGAGAGAGATGCACGAAGGGATTGATAGTTGTCATATGGGTAGCAGGACGCTCACCAGAAAAGTCCTCAACCACGGCCGACTCTCCTTCAAGATGCCCAAGACATGGTTAAAGCCTACAGACCGTGCCAAAGATTCTCTCCTGCCAAGCCCTGCTCAAGTCACTCGCCAGCCCTGCGCCATTGGCCATGTGAGGAATGGACCTCGTTGGTCCCTTTCCTAATGAAACCGGTCAGAGACGATTCCTCATAGTGGTCATCTACTTTACTAAGTGGATTGAAGCGGAACCCCTGGCTACCATCATCGAGCATCTGGCTCAACAATTCTTTTAGAAACATATCATCGATCAGTTGGGGATATCGCGGATCCTTATCACTGACAATGGGACCCAGTTCACAGGAAAAAACTTCCGTAAGTTTTGCGAGGACCTCTGAATCCAACAGCGGTTCTCCTCGATCTCGCACCCCCAATCTAATGGCCATACTGAGAACGCGAACCGTCAAATCCTCGAAGGCCTCAAAAAACGGTTGGATGAATCCCCCAACGGGTTGTGGGTCGACGAACTGCCTAGTGCTCTTTGATCATACCAAACCACCAAGAGGATCCCGACCGACGAGTCACCCTCCAACTTGACTTACGGGATAGAAGCCGCCATTCCCTTGGAGGTCGGCTACCTTCACCACGGATTACAGGCTTCAATGAGGAGTCAAACTCAAACGACCTCAGGGCCAACTTGGCCCTACTCGATGAAGTCCGCAAGATGTCTTCCCTCAGAAGAAATATTTACCAACAGCGCGTTGAGCGGTTCTACAATAAAAGGGTCCGACCAACGGACATCAAAGAGGGTGATCTCGTACTCAAAAGGCTTGATATCTCCGAACCACACAAGAGAGGAAATTTGGCTTTGAAGTGGGATGGGCCATACAAGGTCTCTAAAATAGTGCGACCAGGCACTTACCGACTTGAAGACCCGAGAAGCAGGGTAGTTAAGGGGACCTAGAACACGGAACACTTGATCAAATTCTATGGAGGACCATAGTGGCCCGTACATGTACCGACAGTTATATTAAGTGTCAGCCATTGGCAATTGAGCAATAAAACTTTGTTTCCGAAACAACTCTAATTTCATCCAACACCCAAGTAATTGTGGTACAAGAGAGATTTCTTACAGTCTCCCATGTCCTCGTCGCTTGGTGGGGACCCCGACCCTCCCTTACGGGAGATTTCTCACAATCTCTCAAATCCTCGCCGCTTGGCATGGACTCCGACCCTAACGGAAGATTCCTTACAATCTCCCAAGTCCTCGCCACGTGGCATGCACTTCGACCCATATAGTCTCCTAAGTTCTCACCGCCCGACCTGCACCCCGAGCTTGATGTGGGACTTAGCACAAAACTGGTTGGGGCGAACATCTTATCATCCGTAGACAGCTAGGGACAGAACGACAGTATTCGCATATTTACTCCCAACTGTCAGCAGGTGGTAGGAAAACCACATGAACCAAGACGCTCTCCAAAACCTTGAAGCCCTATACGAGATACGATATGACCTCAGTAGGGTCCGAGCTCTGAAATGATCACCCTATCACCCGCTGGCAGTTGGGGGAAACCGACCATACTCGCCGATTTACCCCTAACTGTCAGCGGGTAGCAGGAGAACCATTTGGGCTTAGGCAGCTGACAAAAGCCTAAGAAACAAAAGGAGCTTATATAGGCTACAGGAGGAAAGCGCCCTCGAAACCCACGACGATGACGTGGGCAAATCTGGGTCGCACATTCTCATCCAACGGTTGTGAAGGAGTCGCCACCACGCATCCCTAAGCTAGCATTTCGAATTCCAACATCGTGCAATTAAACAGACGCTACAATTTCTAAGACTAGTATTTTGGAAACCAAGGCGACACGTTTACACAAGGCAGACCGGAGTCGAGCTCCATCTATAGACAAAGTTATTACACAGCCGGCGAGGCCATAAAGATTACAACAAGATGCAACAAGATGCAACCAGAATACAGCAAAGCATGAATGTCAACTGAACGGCCTGCTCTGTCTAGGGGGCCTTGGGCTAAGGTCGACCAGATCAAAGTCCAACTGAGCGGGTCTCCTTGTCTGCGAGCCTATCAGTTTTCCTTTAGCGACAGCCAAGGTGGACACCACGGCCACCGAGCTCTGAGCATCACCCGGGTTCGGTAGATCCAATCTAAGAGTCGGAGAAGGGCCACGAACGGAATGTCAACCGCTTCCTAGAAAAACAATCTGGGATCCTGCCACCCCAAGCGCGACCTTCAACCTGTATATCTCCAGCTCCTCTACCAACATCTCACGAAGGAACGAATCAGCCGAATGGGGCACCCCAACCCAAGTCGTCTGTTGAGAGAAATTACCAGAGGCTGATAGCCAAGTCTCGGCGCTTCCTAGGTCCCGATCAACTATCGTCTTATTCAGGCGAGCCAATTCTATGCTCAATTGCTGCGACCTCTTAAAACAAAACGAAAACGTTGCCTCCCAATCCCTGGCCTCCTTGTGGTGGCATGCCAAGCTAGATTACAAAGATTTCACCTTACCCCTAAGATACTCGAACTCGACACCACGGGGATCAGCCAAAGTAGGCTCGATCATCTGATAAAAGAAGAGACATCACTCTGAGTCTCGTAAATTTGGTCAAATCGCAGAACACAAAACTTCATATGAAAAACATCAAGTCAAAAAACTCGGCCCAATTTTTTTCATTCATCAATAAATTTCCATACAAAAGCGGTGGTCAGTCCGCGTTCGGTAAATACATTAAAAAAAGCACTGCTTGGGATAGGATGGCACCTCTTCGGCTCCGACAATGTTGACCCCGGGAGCATCCAGATTCGGCTCGCCCTCAGGGGCATGCGGGCGACCATCCTCCTCGTCGTCACCTCCCCCTAAAGTGGGCGGGGCCTTAGAAAACTTCATGGAGAAACTAAAGCCCTCGAGCTCAAGATCAAGGTACTTTCGCAGCACATGCTCTAAGGCCCAGTCGTATCCCTGGTCCTGGGCGAAGATGACCTTGTCCATGGCGCCCAGCTTTGCGGACCGCAGCTTCTTTTTGTTCTCCTGCAAGGGGGCCTTCTCCTTCTCCAGTCGACCTCGGTCATCGGCGAGGGAGACAGCTCCGCTTTGAAGGCTCGCGAGCGAGCTTCCACAGCCTGGATGAGCAGCTTCTGCTCCTTCATCTCCCTTTCATACCGTCTAGAGTTTTGCTCGGCCTGAAGGAGCTCGCGGGCCTAAAGGAGCTTTTGTACCCTTGCAGAGTCGCTTGTGAACGAAGAGCAAAGACTTAAAAATTTTCAAGGGCATGAAAAGATCACAAAGCAATGCGTAGAGAACACTTGCCGCCGTCGGCCAAAGCCCACTTCATGAAACACGACTCGAGGGTCTCGGTCGCGAGGCTCTCCTTGTCCCAAGGGGTGGCCAGGCTCTCCACTGCCTCGATCGCCACTAGACCCTCCATTAGAGAGTCCACTGCCTTCACGGACTAATTGGGGGTCCATGGTGCCAGCCCCGCATTCCCAACGATCTTCATGGCCTCGGCACGAATGGGCAGGGGACCAGACTTCACCCCCTCGGCAACCTTAAGGTTGTCAGAGCTTAGCACTACCTTAAAGGAGCCAGAGGTGCCCGAAGCCTTTGGTCTTTTGGACTTCGCCTGCGAATCCCCCTCAGACGTGGCAGCAGAGGGCCTCTTCTTTTGCTTCTGCTGTTCGGCCACCTTCTTCTTGGCCAAGAAGGCCCTCCAATCTTCGATCTCCACGTCGTCCACAGCTGCAAAAGAAAACATGAATTGTGAGAAGGAAAAAAGATAAGAGGGGAAAAGAAAACGGAAAACATATAAGGGTCGAAGGGGCTCAGTCCAATCCTCGATAAGTGACTATCGATCACAGTCGCTCATGGGATGCTCCCTTGGAGACGATCTGTTCCACGTCATCCACCTTCGGAGCTTTGTGGTTAGGTTTGTAAAAAGACCAGTTCGTTGGGATCTCCCAAGGTACCTGGTTCCGAATTATGAGATACTTCTCCTTCCATTCCTTGATAGAGTTCGGGTGACCGTGGACTACCCGTCTTTGAAGGCGAGGGAAGATATAATAGACCCTATCATACGTCCCTGTCGACTGGATCCTTAAGCTGGCTCAAAAATACTTCAACTTCAAAGGGACCCCCCCTCTTTTCGCAGAGCAGTATGAAGCACACGATCTGCTTTCACGATTTTGGGTCGTACTGCATCGGACTCAGCCATGCCCAGTTCTACACCTCCTTCACGAACAGGTGCATAGGCAACCTCAACCCTGAGCTGAAGGCATCACGCGGAAACATACAGAACCAAGGGGTCAGAATGTCCGTCGGTCGTAGCCCCGGGTTCTCCATCATCAACTCATATTCCAAGGGAATGAAATAGCTCGCCCGTATCAAAGGAAGATCGGTGCTTGTCAGCACGCTCTGGATGTCGTCTTCCTTGATCCTCTGACTTAGCGAGGAGGATTGCATCTCGTAACGAACCAAATTCTCAACATCGTCCGGGTACATTCTGATCGAACTCGGCTGCTGAAGATAAGGGACGTCGAGCCCGCCTTTCGATTGGAACCCAATGGGCAATCCAGGGCAATCAAGAAGAGTCCACTTCAACCTCCTCCCTTGAATACGGGGGGCCCTCGGGGGAAAGGTCGTCGCCAATTGTTTCAAACCTACGGTCCCCTCCAGCAAGTCGACCTCCTTGGCTCCGCCCTTGTCCTCTTTCCCCATCGCCAAATTTAGCTCCACTACCTCATTGGCTCCACCCTCGTCCCGGTTCACCCTCACAGTCGCCGTCCACTTCCATCAGTTCGGCATCTTCATCCGAGTCACTCGATTCCATCACAAAGGGTCTTCGGCTTAGGATAGGCTCGACCTTGTAGACTTCCTGGATTTCTTCCCTGGATGTTAGATTCAGAAGAACCGTTGTCGCCTCAGCCAGACGTGGAGGCGGAAGAACTAGACCGAACTCTCGACATAATATAAAATACTAACCTGATTGCCAAAAAGGACGTCGAAAATCTAGTCGCCGGTGCCAAAACAGAAACTAGAGAAAAAAAACTCTAGAACAGATGAAAGAAAGTAAAGGGGAGAATAAGAGATGGGAAGGGAGTATATATAAATAACCCAAGGACGCCTCGATTCCCACAACCAATCTTGACCATCCAATTTGATCCAACGGTGTATAACATAAAGACTCCTTGATTCCTAAACCATGACGTCAGCCGAGTCACATGCAAAACACGTGACTTTTCCGTGGCCACTATGAGCACAAACTTGTTCTCGAGAAATCTCCAAGTGTGAAACGCTTGATGCTCGACGGTGACTTTGAGCCACCCACAAGGTTTCCGACAGCCTTGTTATCATTTGGCGCTCGACAATGGCTTCGAGCAACCAAAAAGGTTTCCTATAGCCTTGCTATCATTTGGCGCTTGGCAGTGACTTCGAGCCACCCACAAGGTTTCCTACAGCCTTGCTACTGCTCGGTGCTCGATAGTGACCTCGAGCAACCAACGAGGTTTCATATAGCCTTGCTATCGCTCGGTGCTCGGTAGTAACTTCGAGCAACCCACAAGATTTCTTACAGCCTTGCCATCTCTCGGTGCTCAGCAGTGACTTCGAGCAACCAACAAGGTTTTCTACAGCCTTGCCATCTGTCTGTGCTCGGCAATGACTTCGAGCAACTAACAAGAATTTCTACAGCCTTGCTATCGCTCGGTACTTAGCAGTGACTTCGAACAACCCGCAAGATTTCCTACAGCCTTGCTATCATTCAGCGCTCGGCAGTGACTCTGAGCCACCCACCAAATTTTCTACAACATTGCCATCACTCGGTACTCGACAGCAACTTCGAACCACCCACAAGAATTCCTACAACTTTGCTATCATTCGGTGCTCGGCACTTTGAATCACCCACCAGGTTTCCTACAACGTTGCTACGCTCGGCCCTCGACAGTGACTTCGAGCTGCCCACCTGATCTCCTACAACCTGGCTCTTGCTCGGTGCTCGGCGCTGACTTCGAACTACCCACAAAATTTTTTAGGATTGACGTTTGGCAACATCCCCGAACCGCAACCAGGTCAAGCGACGGGGCTCGATGCTTAGCCCTCAGTGTTTACCTTACCCAGTGTGATCTCGAACATGATGCTCGAAGTGACAGTGGCTACTTCGCAGGGTCGCCTAGCATCCCCGTTTTACCCCCGCTCACACTGCTGATGATTCTTCCCACGAGATTAAACTACTCCTCGACGGCTGAAACACCCAACCCTCTAGGAGTGGGGGGCCTATGATGTGGGTAAAAATCCAGCTGCATCTGAGCCATCTGATCTCATCAAGATCATGAAACCCACCAGAGTAGACCTACATGCTCCTTGGGCCACCAACCAGTCCACTACTCTCATCCGGCCCACAGAGATGGGTCAACCCGGCCCATTAGGGTTCCCTCTCTCTACCTATAAATAACGGACCCTCTCCACTGTAACAAGGTAATGAACATTTAACCTTCAAAACCCTAGATCTCATTTCTTATCTTCCAATCACTTACTTGACCGTCAAAGGATCCGCCACCGGAAAAACTTCCAGTGTTTTTGGGCTTTGTGCAGGAATCCGATGGCCGACTGCAAGGGTGACCACCAGCAGATCCGCTCCTACCTCAGCTAGATCCAGATCTACAGCTGAGATCTGTCCATCTCCCTCAAAAATCGAACTCATTATCTGTTGCTCCCACACCCTAAAAACAGCAGCATCAGGAACCTAGTGTAACTTCAAAAACTTTTTGTTCACAATTTTGCTTCAATATAGAACAAATATACCCAAGGCTTTCATATTTATAACTATCGAGAACACAAAGCTTGCACGTTTAATATATATTTCCTAAATTTTATAATCATTAATTCTTTATATCCTTAACCAACATTAATTTTATTTTTTTGGAAAAATCATGAATTCTCATACCCGTGGTCACACCTGCATCCCATATACATATCGATGCTTCCTTATTGTAGATATTAGCAACAATTACACACAATGTTTACTCCCGAATATGTGAGTTACTTGCACTATCTGAATTGATGCAAAACCTGAATTAAGTCTCCACAATGATAGAACAAAGATGAATATTGCCATGAGAGAACATCCTTCTATTTAAATAGAAAAACATAAGTTCATCGGGACGAGCTTTTACATTCTCTTCCTCCCAATTTCCAACAAATTTCTTTTCTCTCTGAGACAATATAAACATTTACATTATGTAAGAAGCAATAATTAGCCTCCCTATCCAGTTCCTGAACACAAAAACCACCACTGCAGTCCCTGTCCATTGAGTTGTCCATTGAGTCTGAAGAATCAGGAGTGAGGAACTTGTTTTCCTTTTTGGTTTTGGTTTCATTTAAAACAGTGCAGTTAAGGCTTGCTCGGTATGATCCCATCATTATTTTTGGTTTATTTCAATTTTATAAGACTTTTTTTATAAGAATTTTATATGACTTGAAATGAAATTTACGGGCTAAAAAATATCCGTTAATGCTAAAGATGTAAGTTCTAGACCAATCGTTCTAGACCAATTAGCTCAGGTAAATTCTGTCATTGGCTCACTCTAAATCAAGGTTTACCAAATAAATTCTCTTTTAAGTTAGTTGATGGATGTTGTAATTAATTAAATAGCTAATAAAATGAAAAGCATGTCATATTTTTGTAGCCTTAAGTGATCCTTTTCTTTGTTCTTTCTTCAACGCTTGAGGGACTTTGCTCTTTGAATATATTTAATTCTTTAGAGTTCTAACAAGCAGAAACCCAATATTTTAGGATAGATTATATTCATCTTGGCTGAAGCCTCAACCCTTGATCAGTATAGATGGCATCTCCCATCACATGAATGTAGAACCTAATCAAAGATAACAAACTCGAGTGACTAGATTTAGAAATGAGCATACCAGATCTAATGTTAAATTATATGCACTAAAATATGATAAAAGATCGTAATGCTGCTACACAAATTCTAGAAAAAAATGTCGAAGAAAAGAACTTTGTTAAACATTATATACTAGCAAACCAGTTCAAATTTCTCTATTTGATAATACAACCACTGCAAATATTTTGTAATAAAAATATATGATGACAAAAAACATCATCGTAATGCAAGCAAGAATGTATTACTAATTCAAATATGAAAAAATAACCTGCAAAATGTTCAGAGCCTTTCTCATGTCTCCACTGCTCAGACGTACCAGAGCTGTTAAGCCACTCTCAGCTACATCCAACCTACAAGAAGTGAACGATCCATATCTAAAATACCATATGTTTGTCTTGTACAAGCATATACCAACTCCAGCAAATAAATCAAATGTAACTCTTCTATTCAATCTAAGCAACCCAAATTCCTTTCATTCGACCTAATGGATTGTAGGGTAATTAATTGGAAAACTTTGAAATCCATTACTAACTTACAGGTTATCTCCATTCTTTTTAGTTCATGGGTGATTGTTGGATATGCAAACGAATTATATGTTTCTTGTATTCATTTGATGGATGTTGTCAACATGACAGCCAATTAAAGAAGTCTAGTTAATTTTTTTTGTGGAATCATGTGGCTCCATAACTAACTCAATATAATTGCTCGAAAGGCATAAAGAATATTGTTCAATGAGTGGTTTTTTTGTTTGGTTATCTCTGCAGTTTCTTTCTTAAAATTAAATTATGCCTTACAAAGCTTTTGTTTGTTGGGGTTCTATTTAAGCCAAAATTCTTAAGGTCATTGGATCTTTTTACTAATATTCAACTGATTTAGAAGTTGACGCAAATAAATATTTTATCCAATGTTATTATGCTTAAATTTATGACAAATAATTTGACCATCTCATTTACATTTTCAATATTTCTGCTACAATTGATTCAAATTTAATGCATTGAAGGTTTGCAAATCATGCCTTTTACTAGTGATGCAACCTAGCCGGGTTGACCCCGCGACCCGCCCACTCTAACCCGGCCCGCAATTAAGAGGTTCGGGTCCGGTCCGAACCCGCGGGGTCGATCCGGGTCGACTCGGATCGCCAAATTTGTAAACCCAACTAGCCCGACCCGACCCTACCCGCGAACCTGTTGACCAAGTCAAACCCACCCACCAACCCGCGAGTCCAAAGCACGGGTTTTCGATCCGTTGAATTTTTGGATTTGACTTGTGGATTTGACCCGTTTGGATTTTTTTTGAATATTTTTATTTTTTTTTGTTGTTTTTTTATCTTTTTTTTGCTACAAAATATATGTATATATGTATATATATACTACAAATATATATATATATATATATATATATATATATAATATATATTTATGTATGGGGAATGCTTCGGTTGTGCACTCCTCTAGTGCACACGACATGTGCACTAGGCCTTCGGGCGTTCATATCGACGATCCGAACCGTTCACATTGATCTACACATCTAAATTAGTCTAAATATGTAAAATCAAATCATTTAAAATCCATTTACCCATCCATCTTGTGACTATAAAAAACAAAGATTTTCAGCCATACAATTTTGTAACACTTCAATGGATGGGCAAATGAATTTCAAATGATTTGACTTTACATATTTAGACTAATTTAGATGTGTAGATCAATGTGAACGGTTCAGATCGTCGATATGAACGTCCGCAAGGCCTAGTGCACACGTCGTGATGCACTAGAGGTAGTGCACAACCGAAGCTTTCCCTATATGTATATATGCATATAGATATACCCTAAATATTTCAAAAATTTTATAAGAATGAGTGAACATCAAAATTAATTGATTACTGCCCACTACTCAATTAGACAGCCCCCACCGTACCTATTTATAGCCAACTCCACCTCCTCTCACTCTCACCAATGTGGGACTAAAAGTTTTTAAAGTTTAAAATCCAATTGCATTTAGTCCGACATTGGTGAGATGAGAGAAGTGAGGAGGTGAAGTTGGCAATAAATAGCTAAGGTGGGGTGGGCTAATTGAGTAGTGGGGAATGGGCAATTAAATTTTTTTCACACTTGACACCCATTTGACTCACGGATATAACTCATAATATTTTTGTTTAAATTTTTTGGAGTAAAAAAAATTGACTAATGAATTTCACAGGCCAACCCATGACCCGGCCCAGCCCAATACAGGTTCAACTCGTACTGGTTCGCGCGGTCGACCCGGGTCGGGTTTCCCCTCTTCCTAACCCGGCCCGGCCAGGTTAATAACCCAACTCGACCCCGAGCCAGCCCGAAACACAGGCCAACCCTACCTTTACAACCATTTAGCAAATTTGCTTGATATATTAGTCGACATATTCTGATATTTTCCTTGTAATACCGTTTAATTGTACAAACTATTTTCTCATGTGACAAATTCTCTTACAATTTGCAACACATTTGGATAAATAAGAAAACAATAGACAACATGTGTTTAAATTTGACAACATAAGTTATATCTAAAACAACAGATAGAATCAACCTTATGAATATCTAAATATGGAGAAAACTTTACTTGAAAACAAGTACAGTAAGCAACATGTCTAGTGTAATGCTATATCTGAATCTGTTGTAATCCATCTAAACCAAAAGTAAACCATCAAGAAATTTAGCACGTGAGATAAAGAATACAGCAACTTGTGACACATTGCACTAGCTGAATATTTTTTTTATATTTAAATCAAGAAGTGAAATATACCCTTCAGCATCTATCACATATTGAAGGCGTTCCCTAATGTGAGTAACATCAAGTGGAGCAAACCGAAACCTGGTGCATCTTGATTGTAAAGCGGGAATGATTTTGTTGACATGGTTACAGATTAGAGCAAACCTAGTGCTTTTTGTATATTTCTCAATCACTGCATAACAGACAATTAAGAATAAAGATAATGAGCATACTGAACTCTAACAATAGAGAAGACGATAAATTCAGGGCAGACCTCTACGCAACGCAAACTGTGCATCTTTGGTCATAGCATCCGCCTCATCGAGCAAAACTAACTTCACATAATTTTTTGCACTGCATAAAATATATATTTAAGTAGGAGTTGAAGTCACTAACAGGTAAAAATAGATTCCATAATAATAGTGCAAAAATAATTGTAAGCTGGTGCATCATATTGCCCCAGATACCTTTTTCTGCATCTTAACAATCATCATTCACATGAGTGAATAATAATGAACATATTTGATGCAGTTAAAAGTTAAGGATTCATGAGCCACAACCTCCATTTGGTCCAACAATCAATTTGGGGGATGGGGGAAAGGAATTCCATAATACCACATACACTAACAATAATTGATCCTTGTTCCTTCATTCTTTTGATTACTTCTAATCACTCATGTGGAAATTGTCATTTTTACCTATCATAAATAATTTATTAATTGAACAATTCTCAGTTTCTACCTATACCTAAATTAAACTTTCTTATCCCTACAAGATTGGTTTCATGATTAAACTAGATTTGCTCGTGGCCACATGCCTACGGCACGTCTTCAGAACGATACAACATATGAAAAGTCTTGTAACACTAAATCAACAATTATGTAGCTGAAGTTTGAATAGTATGACAATAATTAGTTGTAAATAAAAGTCCATGTTTCTATTATATATATATATATATATATATAGATAGAGAGAGAGAGAGAGAGAGAGAGAGAGAGACGAGATAATAAATACATAAATGAGTTGTTTTGGGAGG